>OVAF01000177.1:13303-59702 GCA_900406245.1 Odontarrhena argentea | reverse complement strand
AAATAGAAGTTCAGCTTAAGCTCAAAGAGTAAGCACCTCTTTTCCTTAACTTACACACCTTAAATACATGGAAATTTTGTTTTGCACCTCTTTGCATTTTTAATTTGAGGATCAATTGTTCGTTTAACTCTCTTTTTAGGGTGTTGTTGCAGCTAAATTTAATTTTTAATTTTTTTAAATAACAGAAAACGACGTCAAAGCTATCGTGCTCCTACTATTGACTATTGTCAACACAAGAATATTAGTGGCAATCTTTAATTTATAATTTTCAATGTCTGCAATATTTCAAATAAAAAACCATCTTTTATTTGAATGATGTAGATGACAATGACATTGAACCAAGTGTTGAATACTTGACTTGGTATATACATAATCACATACCTAGACTTATTACTAAAAATCTTATGTTTTGTCGCCAAAAAATATTTCTAATTCAAGGTTGGGGAAAGATGGTAATGATTCTATACTTGCGGACAACTTCGTCTCAAAGGTTACAAAAGTATTAAAAAACTCTACAAATTTCTTAAAAACAACACTCCACAAGTATAAGCATTGAGATCAACATTGTTACTTTTGTTTTGTATCCAACTTTGAAATATGTATTCTGAATGAACGAGCTGACAAAAAAGAGAAAATAATATACCTAATATTATGAGAAAATATTTCAAAAATGTTAACAACAAAACATATTCTAAAACCATTTACATGTTTTATAAAAAACGAAAAACTTATAAAACAGTAATGAAATGAATTTATTATATATTGTCATCGAACTGATACTCTGAAAAATTACGAAACCATAATGTATATTAAGTGAATTAATAGATATTAATCCACACTAAAATAAAATGACAAAAATATGTTACATAAATTGACTAACACCTACCCGCGCGTAGCGCGGATCTAAGACCTAGTTTATACTAAATAAAAGG
The DNA here is from genome assembly GCA_900406245.1 of Odontarrhena argentea. Lineage (NCBI taxonomy): Eukaryota > Viridiplantae > Streptophyta > Magnoliopsida > Brassicales > Brassicaceae > Odontarrhena > Odontarrhena argentea. The sequence goes on along the minus strand of OVAF01000177.1, from coordinate 58,770 downwards.
CAAGAGTTATATATTTATTTTCTATTATTGATGAGGTGTCTAAATTATGTGGTTATTTTTCTAAAATATTTATTTTGATGTTTTTTAATTTAATACATTACTACTTATTCCATTCTTTTGTCACCGGTCGGTGTAATATTTTATTCCAATTCTTCTCTTCAACTATTCCTTTAATTCCTTAAATTTCGTTCATTTTCATTATTTTCATTCTTTTTCCCCATCATTCCTATTGTTCCTCTAAGGGTCACCAGTCGGATCCATAGAATTAATGTCTTGGGGTCGAGGATGGTGATGGCCTTCATAATTATCGAACTATATAATTGAAAACGTAATTAAATAACGCATTCGAATTATTATTACACCATGACCCACACATTTAAACTGTGGATGTGAGATGCAAACAAAATAGACAGATTCTAGTAGTAAATTTACACTTGGATCCTTAACCCTCCACAAAATTCAAAGCCTAACCTTACGATCGTGTGTATATTTATTGTTGATAACAATCATATGACTTTCTTTTTAATTTATATCGTTAAAAACGATCATATATGATTCTTTTAAATAATAATTTATACTAAGCTGTCGTGGGTTTTGGACCACCGTCGTTAACTTTTCCAAGAACTCGTTGAAGATAATGGGCAATATCCTCCGGCCGATGAGGCTCGAGCCGTGGCCGATCAGGCAAGATCCACCGTCCATCTCGAGTCTTCACCATCCCTTTGTTCTCGTCTTGTCTCCAACAAGGTGGCACGTGATACTCACTTCTCAAGAAGTCACAACTCTTGTTTACCAAAGCTATGTCTCTCTTCGACACCAAACAAAACCTGTCAGCTTCTTCTTTTCCATGATATCCATCCACCAAATGAAGCAGAGCTTCTAGGTTATGAGCACATCCCAAATCTTTAGTTTGTTTTAAGAACGGGCTTTTCTTGTGATCCAAGGCAAGCTCTACGCCCACATGTGCATAGCTCCATGGGAATGATGTTGTTTCTTCTATATACTTTTGAAACTGAAACTTCTCATTTGTGAATATCCCTGGAACTGAAGGTACCTTGTCATGCACGTTTACCACTCTCAAAACTTTAATCCCTAATTCTTCGCATCGTTCCTTGAACTTTAAATTACCTACTCGAGGTCCAGAGAACGAGAACACGGTTATTGGAACTTTATAGTTGTTCTCTGGTATGTGATTCAAGTTTAGCTCCGCGATATCATAAGCACTAACCAGAGCAAGAGCGGCTCCCAGGCTGTGCCCTGTCACGGTGATGCTCATCTCGTGACCTTCTTCTTCGGTGCCATAGTACTCAAGAAGCCGTTTGACTTCGGCTAAAACCTGTTCTCGAGCTGAAAAGGAAGAAAATTTGCACGAATCTTCTTTCTTGGTGTACAAGTCATGAAATCCTAGTTCAATCTTGATCAAAGGGTCATCACCGAAGTTAGCTGAACAAAGAATATCTTTTAAGTCATAGATCCATTCGAGATAAGTGACTGTGCCTCTCCAAGAGATGACTATATCACGTCTCCCGAGCCGAGCCACCTCTTCTTCGTCCGTAGCTACAGCAACATAACCCATCCAGTTCGCATGTTGGCTCCAAATTGAGCTGAGTTTCGACTTCTGGAAGAAGTTTGGGAGGTTGATGTTGGACGTTGCGTAGAGGTAACGTGTTATGGTGTAGCCTTTGTGGATATTTAAGTCAAGACTTGAGAAGAAATCAGAAGGATGGTATTTGCAAGAACCGCAGTATCTAGAGTGTGGATCGAAGTCGAATGAGTCGTAGCAAGCTTGAGCAAATTCTCCGTAACGTATGATCTCTCTTCGAAGATGATTGTTCATTGGATCTAGTAGTCCTTCCCAATTATTACAACCTTGTATCTCTCTCCAAATTTCTCGAAGACCGACTTCTTCTAGTGTTGCTTCTTCTTCTTTGACTAGTCCTCGTTCTTGATCTGGTTTGTGTTCTGAGTCAAGGATTTGGCTCTGTGGTAGATTCTGATGAGTTGTTGAAGAGCTTATGCTTGTACAAGAAGATGAGCAGATGATAGGACAAGTCTTGATCTTTGTTTTCAAGATTAGGGTTTTGGGTTTGGTTCGGAAGATTTTTTGAGAAGTAGAGAAAAATCTTGGATTCTTTTGAGGTATTGGTGATGATAAAGAAGCCATTGAATTTTGGTGGTTAGAGAGTAAGAACTGTTGTATGTGCTTCTTTGTGTAAAGAGACTAGAGAACAAGTGATTATTTATAAAAGGGTCTTGATATATATTGAAATTTGTGTTTTTTGTGTGTGGTTATGATTTGGTTGGGTAATACAAATGATGATGAATTTGGGTATGAGTGTTTCTTCTAATTGATGTATATGTATTTAATGGGGTCCGTAAAGAAGAGAGAGACGTGCAATTTATTAATGGAGGCTTCTTTCTTCTCCATAAATGGAGTCCCATTTTTCTTTTGGTATTATTAAGGCCACTCATATAGTTTAGCACGTTTATGTATAGCTTATCAGTTAGTTACCCAAAAAAGAAAAAAAGAAAAAAAAATATAGTTTATCAGTGTATGCATGTGTATATACTACATTAATGTTTGAATACATAATAGATCCATCCACTCAAGAAACAAACAAGTGTTCCACTTTGTATTGAGAATTTAAGATTCTTCTATTTCAAAGTGAGAGACAAATTACCTTTTGGGGTTTGGACTTTGAGCTTATATTATCTAGTGGTACATCATCATGAGAAAATTCAGAATGTATGATTTTGTTATTTTTCTTAAAAAGTACTACACAATTTCATTAATGGACCATGGGTGGGTTTAATTGGTGCAAAAATTAATACTAAGTAGCTTAATCAATGATTACCAAGTAATCAACGCTTGATTAATACTTGATTATTATTTTTTAATCTTTGGTTGAATCATAGAGTCATCCCTTCTTACCAAAAAGAAATAATGTAGTGGCATTGAACCATATAAGATGTCGAGCACTAAAGGGGACTTGTAGTACAAGTAGAGATGTACTAATTAACATGATGCGATGTTGGGTCGATCTATTTGGGATTTTAGGTTGGGCTATTTTCTGGCATGTCCTTTCTAATCTAAGGATTGCAAAATGTGTCATGGTTTGAGGAAGGTTTGGATCATCAGTTCCAGAGCCTCAAAACTGCGTGAGGCTAGTTTCACATAGTATCGTCCACATCCTGTTTTAGAGGCCGCTTGGTTCGAGTGGACACTTGTTAATATTTATAGAATTTGCAAAAACCAAATTCAACATTTCTAGCTATTTTAGTTGTACCTTTTTGGCTTATATACTATTTCTACGTAATTATTGAAAAGAAAAGATAATACATAGAAGTATAATTTTCACATATTAATTTCATTCTTAATATTGTAAAAGAAAAAAAAAAGAAAGAAATCCAAGAAAAAATCCAAGAAAAAACTAAAAAATAAGTAAAGTTTTTTAAAATATCAAGATATAGAAATTCTCCAAAAAATTAACATATATTAATATCCAAGAGATCACATTTTCTATATTTTCATTTATATATTTTTTTAAAAAATCCCTAGATAGCCGAATTCACATTTTCATGGTCAAATCTTATTTCTCTAACATTAAAATAACTAGGAACCTACATAATAGTTAAGTCTGCAATATTATTTTCCTTAATGTTTTAAACTAATGATCAAGAGATTTTAGTTAGGGTGTCAAAATGGATAAAAATGTGTTGGATAACCCAATCCAACCTAATCCATCAATCCTAATAGATGAATATTTTGGATCCTAATGGATTAGTGGATTAAATGGATAGATGAATAAAATGGACTGGAAGCAAATTGATCCAATTTAAATTGTTTGATGGATTTAATGGATTATCCATTAATGTTTTGTTAACATAATTACTAAAAATAAAAATTTTGGTCATTACATAAAGAACATGTAATATAATAAAACGGGCATAACTTTACCAAATGCAACTAATTAACCACAATAGAAAAACAAAAAGCATACAAACATATATACATATATATAATTATATCACCTATATATATATATATTCATGTTGTCCTTTGAATGTTTTTGCAAAATTATAATATAGTGACAAATATAAGTCTCAGACTTATGGGTCAAAATCAGATTGGATGAACCATTTTGACACCCCTACATTTATGCATCAAAAGCATGAACTTCTCACGTAGATGACCAATTTTAATCATCAAGTTTTGATGACTAGACCAAAATGAGCATGATGTTAACTTCCAAGCTTAACAAAAGTTGCTAATTTAAAAAAATGATCAATGAAAATTCATGATTAAAATGGCGTAGGATAAAATTCATCTTTTTAATGGTCTAAATTTGAAAGTTAGTGATTTTTTTACATAAAATTGAAAGTTTGTGATTTTTTAACATTTTTCTCAATATTATAAACATGCATGATTCTATAACAACACAACAAATGTTTTGTTAATGTTTTTCAATTCAATTTTTAATGTTTGGTTGAAAAAGAAATACAACACAAGAACTGTTGAACTTGTTAACCCCAGAGAAAGAAGAAAAAGAAGAAAAAGAAGAAAAAATACGTTAAGGTAGGGGTGGGCGTTTGGTCAATCGGTTCTGTTTCGGTTCGGTTTATTCGGTTTTCGGGTTTTTCGGTTTTATGAAAATAGAACCCATTTGGGTTTTATTACTAAATCGGTTCGGTTCGGTTTGGTTCGGTTTGGTTTCGGTTTTGTAAGCAATTACCCAATTAATTTTACGTTAATATTTTTTTACAAGATATTAGTTATTTTTCGTTTAAAAAACACAACACCCAACATTATAACCAAAATTCAAAAGCATATAAACAATTTAATATGAACGGTTTAACATGATATTGAATTTTTAAAAGACAAAAACAAGTTTAACGAAATATTCAAAAAAATTGATAAGCAAAAATATTTTTTCTAAAAAACACAATGGGTCCATTCTTGAAGCAGGGGAAATATTAAGGGATCCCAAATATCAATTAAACCTTCAATTAGAGACTTTATCTGAGTTAAATATATATTATACGAACAACAAACATAATCCTATTATAAATATATATATATATATATGCATATTACATACATGAATTACCTTAAGTATTTTAATTGTGGTTAACCAAATGGGTAATTTGGTATTCGGTTAAAAACCAAACCGAACCAAACACCAAATAAGATTTATAATATGTCCATTTGGGTTATTTTAGATTACCCGAAACCGAACCAAACCATATTATTCGGTTTGATTCGGTTCGGTTTGGTTCGGTTCGGGAATTTTGCCCAGCCCTACGTTAAGGAAAAAAAAGAAAATAATAATATATATATTTGAAAGCAATATAGTAGTACAACGTAGTCGTGGAAGAAAAGGGAAACAAAATAATATTTCGTGGAAGAAAAGAAATTTTAAATTAATTTGTTAGGAGAAAGTTGACTTCTTCTTCTTCCTCCCGCTCTACGTTGCGTTTGGCATTTGCACTCACTCTCTTTCTCACAAATTCCTCCAAACAAAAAAAAGCTTCTTCGATCCTCTTCTTACACCAAATCGTGATTTCTCATTCTCCAGGTTTGTCTCTAATCCCCAAATTGACTAATCATACAAGTTTCTAGATTTATGAATCGAAAACGTATTGTGATGTTCAGGTTAACGAAACCCAAATCATTCGATTTGATCGCTCTGTATTGTCATTCGATTCGATTTTGATTGACTCTCATTGATCTAAAGTTTCTTGCTTTCTCTGTCGAAAACCCATAAAAATCCAAACTTTATTTCAATCTTCAGGACATCATGGAGCGATTAACATCTTCTCCTCGTCTAATGATAGTCTCAGATCTCGACGATACGATGGTAATTTTCATATCTCGTTAAGAACCAATGAATTTGATTGATGTTGCTTTGTAAATGTAGTTTGATTGATGTTGTGCAGGTTGACCATCATAATGATCCTGAGAATCTTGCTCTGTTGAGGTTTAATTCATTGTGGGAAGACGCTTATCGACACGATTCTCTTCTCGTCTTTTCAACCGGAAGATCGTTGGAAATGTACAAGAAGCTGAGGACACAAAGACCATTGTTAACTCCTGATGTTATCATAACATCTGTAGGAACTAGGATAGCTTATGGTAACTCTATGGTTACTGATGAGAATTGGATTCAAATCTTGAATGATAAATGGGACCGAGGAATCGTCGAAGAAGAAACTAGCAAGTTCCCTGAGTTAACTCTTCAGGTACTGTCTCGTTAAGTCTCGTTATATACTCGATGATACGCTTGCTCATACGTGTAATGATTGAAATGCAGGGAGAAACAGAACAGATGCTGCACAAGCTTAGCTTTTTCATTGAAAAGAGTAAGGCTCAAGGAGTGATCAAGGAGTTATATCAGCGCTTGGAGAAACGCGGGGTAAAGATTTGGCTATCTTGTGATCTTGTTAGCGACTAGTTATATAATGATTGTTTTTGGTTGGGTCTTGTTGTCAGTTGGAAATCAAAATAATTTTCAGTGGAGGAAGAGCCTTGGATGTTATACCACGAGGTGCAGGAAAAGGACAAGCTCTTGCTTATCTGTTGAAGAAGCTCAAGACCGAAGGAAAACTTCCTGTTAACACTCTTGTATGTGGGGACTCGGGAAACGACACTGAGCTATACACTATTCCTAATGTCTATGGTGTCATGGTAAGCAATGCTCAAGAAGAGTTGTTGGAATGGTATGCTGAAAATGCGAAAGACAATTCAAAGATAATCCACGCGAGTGAGAGGTGTGCAGGTGGGATTATAGAAGCCATTGGCCAGTTTAAGCTCGGTCCAAGTCTTTCTCCGAGAGATATTTCTGACTTCTTAGAATGCAAGGCGGATCATGTGAATCCCGGTAATTTGGTTGTAAAGTTTTTCTTGTTCTATGAGAGATGGAGAAGAGGTGAAGTTGAGAATTCTGAGGCATACACAGCAAGCCTCAAAGCTTCATCTGTGAGTATATAAAATTGGTTCCCTCTTAATTAATCTTACTATATCCAAGAGATTGAATAGACATTTTTCAAACCATTTCAGCACCCAGATGGTGTCTTCATTCATCCATCTGGTTCTGAAAAATCTCTAAGAGACACCATTGATGAGCTTGGGAAGTACCACGGAGACAAAAAAGACAAGAAGTTTCGGGTTTGGACAGATCAAGTCCTAGCAAAAGACACTACTCCTGGGACTTGGATTGTAAAGCTTGATAAATGGGAACAAACTGGTAACTAAAGCCTTAAATATGGCACACAAACCTCATAATGATCCAATCGTTGATATTCGGAATGTTGATATCGCAGGAGATGAAAAAAAATGCTGCACAACAACCGTCAAATTCACCTCGAAGGTAATAGATGATTAGGAGGTCAATATAGTACGATAAAAAAAAGGTTTCTAGGATAGATTCAGTTTCTTTTGATGATTGCAAAAGATGTGTTGGAATTTGCAGGAAAAGGAAGGATATGTGTGGGAACATGTGGAGCAAAAATGGTCAGAGCAATCAGAGGTGAAAGATGATAATAACTGGATCATCTAAAATCATCACCTTCCCTTCTATAAAACATTGCTCAACTACACAAAGATCCTATTATTTGGTCTAAATAAAACTCAAATCTTAATATTCATATTTGAAGTGAGCTATTTCATTATTCCATAAACCACATAATATACATGTTATTCCGCAAATGTATTAGTAAATTTAACATTTCATTAGAAATGATATAATATAGTTTTACTTGTTACAATTGAACATAAAGGTTCAAATTGTTATATGATAACGGTTCAAGTCAACGCCTCAACGGTCAAAACGACGCGTATTCGTACAGAGTCAAAGAAACAGATATTTGAATTCAAAGCGACACGTGGATGGATATAGTCAAAGTTTACAGTATCCCGTTGAATGATTGATGAAGAAGCAAACAATGGCTCTCACACTCACAATCATCTCTTCATGGCCTCGTCTTCACGCAATTGCGTCTACGACGTGTTCCCGAGCTTCAACGGCCAAGACGTCCGTGTAACTTTCCTCAGCCACTTTCTCAAGGAGCTTGATCGGAAATCGATTACTGTTTTCAAAGACTGCGAGATCCAGAGAAGCCAATCGCTCGATCCCGAGCTTAAACAAGCGATTAAGGATTCGAGGATTGCGATTGTCGTCTTCTCCAAAAACTACGCTTCTTCCACCTGGTGCCTTAACGAGTTGGTTGAGATTACGAGATGTAAACAAGAGTTTGGTCAGATTGTGATTCCGATCTTCTACGGTTTGGATCCGTCTCATGTTAGGAAACAGATTGGAGAGTTTGGAAAGGTTTTCGAAATTACTTGCCTTACCAAAACAGATGATGAGATTCAGCTATGGAGGAAAGCTTTGACAGATGTAGCTAACGTTCTCGGGTTCCATTCTCAGAATTGGTATGAAGTAGTTCCAATTTCTTTTTTTAATAACTAAGACTTTCTAGGTCTAGGTCCATACATCAACCATAGCATGTTATATAATTTCGTCCAAGAGTCATGTTTTAGTAATTAATTAGTTCATTTATTGGTATATGTTCAATTATTCTCATGGTTTTTCTTCTTGTCAGGGATAATGAAGCAACAATGGTTGAAGACATAGTCAATGATGTTTTGGATAAACTGAATTTATTAACTTCATCAAATGACTTTGAGGATTTTGTTGGGATCGAAGATCATATCGCAAAGATCAGTTTGTTGTTAGGCTTGGAATCTAAGGAAGTGAGAATGGTTGGGATTTGGGGACCTTCGGGAATTGGCAAGACGACCATTGCAAGAGCTTTGTTTAATCGTCTCTCTCGACATTTCCAAGGTAGCGTTTTCATAGACAAGGGTTTCGTAGGTAAGAGTATGGAGATTTATAGTAGAGGCAACTTGGACGATTATAATGCGAAGTTGCATTTGCAAGAAAATTTTCTGTCTGAGATTTTGAGTAAGAAAGAGATGAAGATATCTAATTTAGGAGTGGTAGGAGAGAGGCTAAAGCATATGAAGGTTCTTATCTTTATTGATGATTTGGATGATCAAGTTGTGCTAGATGTGTTGGCGAGTCAAACTCAGTGGTTTGGTTGTGGGAGTAGAGTCATTGTGATTACGAAAGATAAGCATTTATTAAGAGCACATGGGATTGATCTTATTTACGAGGTGGGTCTCCCATCTGATATACTAGCTCTAGAGATGTTTTCTCAATCTGCTTTCAAGCAAAACTCTCCACCTGATGGTTTCATAGAGCTCGCTTCTGAAGTAGCAAAACATTCTGGTAATCTTCCTTTAGCTCTAAATGTTTTGGGTTCGCATTTGCAAGGGAGGGAAAAAGAGGATTGGATTGATATGTTGCCTAGGCTTCGAAAAGGCTTGGATGGGAAAATTGAGAAAATACTAAGAGTTGGCTATGATGGGTTAAGTAACAAAGAAGATAAAGCGATATTTCGTCACATTGCTTGTCTCTTCAGTGGTGCGGAAATCGGTTACATTAGGTTGCTGCTTGCGGATAGTGACTTGGGTGTTAATATTGGGCTGAAAAACTTAGTTGATAAGTCCCTCATACATATAAGATGTAATATTGTGGAGATGCACAGTATGTTACAAGAAATGGGTAGAGAAATTGTCCGTACAAAGTCCATTGACGAGCCTGGAAAACGTGAATTTCTGATGGACTCGATGGATATTCTCGATGTACTTAAAGACAACACCGTAAGTATTCCTTACATTACTTTGGTTTAAGATAAAATTGTTAGTTTAATCTCTTACAATTTTTCTCAGGGTACAAAAAAGGTTTTAGGTATATCACTGGATGTGTCTGAGATTAAGGAGTTGCACATTCATAAAAGAGCCTTCAAAAGGATGCGTAATCTTCGTTTCTTAAGAGTGTACAAGAAGTTAGGGAGACAGAGTAAAGAACCCAAATTGCACCTACAACAAGGCTTTGACAATTTCTCCTCTAAACTCAAATTACTTAGTTGGGATGATTACCCGATGAGGTGTATGCCTTCCAACTTTCATGCTGAACACCTCGTTGTACTCCGAATGCAACACAGCAAGCTCACAAAGTTATGGCAAGGAGTTCAAGTAAGTTTTTTAAGTAGCAAATATAGTCAGAGAAGTTATGGTCCAAAATTTTTACATAGTTACTACTACATGGTCTTAACTTTTGTTTTAGACTTCTGTTACAATTTTCGTTCCAAATTTTCCTTAGTTTTTTTTTTCTTTTCAGCCGCTTAGATGCCTTAGGGAGATGCACTTGTGGGGATCAATAGAACTGAAAGAAATCCCCGATCTCTCGTTGGCGACCAATCTTGAGACACTTTACCTCAATGGTTGCTCGAGTTTAGTGGAACTTCCTTCCTCTATAAAGAATCTAAATAAACTGTGGGACTTGGGGTTGAAAGGATGTGAAAAGCTGGAGGTTCTTCCAACTGGGATCAACCTCAAATCTCTCTATCGCCTCGATCTTGGTAGATGCTCACGGTTGAGAATGTTTCCTGATATCTCAAGTAACATCTCAGATCTCTATTTAAATCGAACAGCGGTTGAAGAAGTTCCTTGGTGGATCGAGAAATTCTCAAGGCTTAAACGTCTACGCATGAGGGAATGCAAAAGACTGAAATATATCTCACCGAAAATCTCAAAACTGAAACATCTTGAGATGGTTGATTTTTCAAACAGTGTGGTAACGGTAGAAGATAGTCCAAGTGTGGTGGCAATGGACTTGGTTCAAGAACCTCTTGTTCAGCAACAATCAGTTTTGAAGTATCTTATCTTTCCAGGAGAACAAGTGCCTTTGTATTTCACATACCAAGCTAATGGAAGCTCTTTGGTCATTCCTCTATTACATCATAGCTCTCTCTCTCAACAAGTCTTGGGTTTTCGGGCTTGTGTTGCGCTTGATGCTGAATCTATGTCCTCGGAGTTATATGTGATGCATATCATGGTAACTTGTCGCTTGAGTGGCAAACAGAACCACTTTGGTTCCGCTGATTGTCGAGATGCCTTCTTTACACCGCGAATGGATAGTCATTTGGTCATATTCGATTGTCGTTTCCCTCTAAACAGAGATTATGCTCCTTTAGGTGAACTAAACAACGATGAGGCGGGTATAGAGTTTCATTTTACTAGTGCCTCCCGGTGCAAAATAAAAGGATGCGGTATACGCCTCCTCGATGACAGTTTTTCACAGGAGAATCATCTTGGTATTCCAAATATTGGGGATGAACACAATGATGGGTATGGAGCCATCGATTTAGAGATAAAGAGAAGTAGGAAGCGAATGCGGGTAAGCATTAGGCGTTAACTGAACATAATGCTTTAGTTATTAATTATATCGCACAATTCATTTGCACCAATTACAGATTATTGTTATATACATCACTTTGTTTTGTTATTCAGAGTACGTTAAGGACCATGCAAGAAACTGCGGACTTGCCTTACCTTCAAACTCGGAACACAAGATGTCTCTTTGATTCAGAACCACTTTTAGAAACATACGAGAGGAGTGGTTTTGACTAATTTGCTATATATTACATTGTAATCACTTCAAAAAAAAAAAAACTTCAATTCCTGCAGATACAAATTGAAGTGCATCAACAATGAAACATCAACGTCAGTTTTTCCTAAGTTTTTTACGTCGCAGTTTTAAAAATCTTTATCATCGTTTTTGATGAAACAATGGTTCTCATAATATGGCTTCATCTCACAAGCATGATTGTTGGAAAAACATTCTCTAGGATAATATATATATATTATAGCATGATTTTTTTTTTTTTTTCCAACCAAAGACCCTTATAGCATGATTAGGAATCATCAAATGAATATTACTTGTGATGACTCAGATTAGTTCGTTTGCATCATAAATTATAGTGCAGTTACTAATTATTACTTATAGATATAACAATCTATAACGTAATACAATAGTACTCATGAGCTATCAGGTGATATCTGATCGTGGTCTCTCATGTCCTAATTTTTTAACAGATTGGTCGGATTTGCTGAAGATCACTCAAGACCCAACTCTTTAGCCGGCGTTCGATGTCCAGTGGGAGATTTTTGCGGAGATACGAGAACGGTTTCCGACTTTCTCTCTCACCCACACGAATCGTGTCAATAATTGTTAGACGGATGGCTTAGCACGTGGAGCTCGAGAGCGTCTTGTCGAATGTACTTATGTAAACCGGTTTCCACCGTCGTGGATGCCAACTTCTTCCTTTTCGCTTTAATTTAATTGTTTGGTTGAAAAAGAAAAAATACAATAGTACTCAATTTTTTAGCTGTCAAAGAACTTAACAAGAGTAATATTTACAAAAACGATATTACAATAAAAAAATCTTATTAAAGTAAATATTCAAAAGAATATTCATAAGATTATTATCTACAAAAATTAAGTATTGTTTTTTCTATTTTAACAACTAAATATCTTTATATACAATTAAGAAAACATAGGGAAAAAATTTCATGCATATAGTTAAAAACACAAATATTTTTCAGAAATAAAAAAAAGAGAGGAGAAAGTTTTCATGCCAAATTTTTCAGAAACTAGGTGAATATATTATTATGGGAATAACAAGTAAAACATGTCACCGTTGACAGAACGTTTGTGTTTATTCCAAATTTATTCCAAATTTGTGTTTGAAGCGAGCTATTTCATTATCCCATAAACCACATAATATACATGTTATTCCGCAAAGTATTAGTAAATTTAACATTTCATTAGAAATGATATAATATAGTTTTACTTGTTACTTGTTAAACGGTTCAAGTCAACGCTACAACGGTCAAAACAATGGCTATCATAGTCAAAGTTTGCGGTATAATTAGTTTGAATGATTGATGAAGAAGCAAACAGTGGCTCTCACACTCACAATCTTTATCCTCTAATTCTTCGATCACAATCATCTCTTCATGGCCTCGTCTTCACGCAACTGCGTCTACGACGTGTTCTTGAGCTTCAATGGCCAAGACGTCCGTGTAACTTTCCTCAGCCACTGTCTCAAGGAGCTTTATCGGAAATCGAGTACTGTTTTCAAAGACTACGAGATCCAGAGAAGCCAATCGCTGGATCCCAACCTTAAACAAGCGATTAAGGATTCGAAGATTGCGATTGTCGTCTTCTCCAAAAACTAGGCTTCTTCCACCTGGTGCCTTAACGAGTTGGTTGAGATTACGAGATGTAAACAAGAGTTTGGTCAAATTGTGATTCCGATCTTCTACGGGTTGTCGGTTTGGATCCGTCTCATGTTAGGAAACAGATTGGAGAATTTAAAAGGTTTTCGAAATCATCGGCAGATGTAGCTAACGTTCTCGGGTATCATTCTCAGAATTGGTATGAAGTAACTCCAAATTTTTTTATTAACTAGGTCTAGGTCCATACATCCCTCATACCGGAATCGGATCATCTTATATAGTTTTAGTAATTGATTCATTTATTGATATGTTCAATTATTCTCATAATCTTTCTTCTTAAGCAACAATGGTTGAAGATTCTATTACCTAATCAATCAGAAACTGAGTGAAAATCATTATGTAAAAAACAAGTAAAGCATATCATCTCTTACGGACCAAAAAACATTGAACAGGAGGATATGTTCGGTTAGTTTTCACGTAAAGATATTCAACTAAGTTTCTTAACTGATAAAGTAAATGGAATCTTTTCCTCAAATCAAACGTTGGCGCTGGGCTGCACACCTCCTTTTGGTTCGATTATTGGTCCCCTCAGGGCCCACTAATAACAATCTTAGGCCCAACAGGCCCTCTTCAGTTAGGCATTCCAATAACCTCCTCAGTTTCTCAAGCCGCCGTAAATGGAGAATGGTTGTTTGCTCGTGGTCGCAGTTCTCGCAGAAGCACTTTCAGGAACATGGTCTCCACCCTACCTCCCCCCTCCGGTACCGCTCCGGAGGACAAGTACTTCTGGTCAACCGACTTCTCAATCTCCAAGGGATTCTCATCCTCAAGAACATGGGCATCCTTAAACAACTTCGGACAAGAAAAGCAATGGACAAAATATACCTGGTTCAAAGGTCATATTCCCAAACACGCCTTCATTACATGGCTCTCGGCGCTTAACCGCTTACCAACACGAGATAGATTATCAGCTTGGGGTGTCTCCTCAGATGCTACTTGTGTGCTCTGCTCTAGTCACCCCGAAACAGTCCCGCACCTATTCTTCTCTTGTCCATACGCCCAAGATATTTGGGGAGCTTTCACTAGCCATTACCAAAGCCTGCCCCTGCACTTCAACGACATCCTTGAACGGCTTCCTACAATCCTTGACCAATACTTGGTTATCATCAATATGTTATTCCAAGCATGTATCTATTACATCTGGATTGAAAGGAATCACAGAATCTTCAAAAACTAGCCGAATCTTCAAAGGTACTAGCCGTTCAAGCCACTCAATCACCACAGAGATAGCGCGCACTATGAAGAATAAACTCCTTGTCCTAGACAAGGCTGACAACTCAATCTCGGATCACAGCAGCCTTAGCTCTCTCTGGTTTACTCATTTTGAAATTTCAGATTAATCACCCGTGCTAATCAAATACCTCCTCTCTACTTCTTTTCTTTAATCGAGCCAGTTTCATCAAATGTGATTGTAATCCTTTAATCCCAACATTGGCTTTGTCCGTTGGGTGAAACTCTGTCCTCCTTCGCTTTTTTGGTAATATATTTTAACCTTATGACCAAAAAAAAAAAGTAAATGGAATCTCTTCCTAGAACATTGAAAACTTTAAAAATTGCATTCATAAAAAAAAATAAAAAAAATTATCTTAAACAAATAAAACCCCAGATTAAAAAAGTAGTAGTTACTATTGTGTAAATAAAGACGTCTTATTTTAAACAAATCAAAAAATCGAGCGGAAAAAGATTCTATTACCTAATAAGTCAGAAACCGAGTGAAAATCATTATGTAAAAGGCAATATCATCACTTACGGACCAAAAACCATTGGACAAGATGATATGTTCGGTTAGTTTTCACTTAAAGATATTTAACTAAGTTTTTAACCGATAATGTAAATAGAATCTCATCCTAACTAAAACATTAAAAACTTTAAAAATTACATTCAAATTAAAAAAATATTTATCTTAACCAAATAAAACCCCAAACTGAAAAAGTAGTAGTTACTATTGTGTAAATAAAGACTTCTTATCTTAAACAAATCAAAAAATCGAGCGGAAAAAGATTCTATTACCTAATCAGTCAGAAGCCGAGTGAAAATCATTATGTAAAAAGCAATATCATCTCTTAAGGACCAAAAAACATTGGACAGGATAATATGTTGATTACTTTCACATAAAGATATTCAACTAAGTTTTTAACTGATAATGTATATAGAATTTCATCCTAAAACATTAAAAACTTTAAAAATTGCATTCAAAATAAAAAAAATATTTATCTTAAACAAATAAAACCCCAAACTGAAAAAGTAGTAGTTACTATTGTGTAAATAAAGACTTCTTATTTTAAACAAATCAAAAATTCGAGCGGAAAAAGATTCTATTACCTAATCAGTCAGAAACCGAATGAAAATCACTATGTAAAAAGCAATATCATCTCTTACGGACCAAAAAACATTGGACAGGATAATATGTTCGGTTACTTTTCACATAAAGATATTCAACTAAGTTTTTAACTGATAATGTAAATAGAATCTAATCCTAAAACATTAAAAACTTAAAAAATTGCATTCAAAAAAAAAAAAAATATTTGTCTTAAACAAATAAAACCCCAAACTAAAAAAATAGTAGTTACTATTGTGTAAACAAATCAAAAAATCGAGCGGAAAGAGACTCTATTACCTAATGAGTCAGAAAACCGAGTGAAAATCATTATGTAAAAAGCAATATCATCTCTTACGGACCAAAAAACATTGGACAGGATGATATGTTCGGTTACTTTTCACATAAAGATATTCAACTAAGTTTCTTAACTGATAAATTAAAGGGATAAAATCTATTCCTAAAACTTTAAAAATTGCATTCAAAATAAAAAATATTTATTTTAAACAAATAAAAGCCAAAACTGAATAAAATAGTAGTTACTATTGTAAAAAACTGAAAAGTTTAAAATTTTGGCGAAAATACATATATCTTAAATGTTGTTTTTTCAAATAAAAATCCGAAATATTAAAAGAAAAAAAAAAGTTCAGTAAAATCCGGAGAAATCATAAAAGTTTTATGCAATCAAAAACCTAAACCCACGAGTTATTAAAAAGATAAACAGCTCACGAATTGTACCTCTATACATATGATTCTGGTATTGTAAAGTTGGTTCTAAATCCAGCCAACAGGTCGCCACTTGCATCTCTTTAGCTGGTTAAGAAAATGGTCAAGATTGACTAGGTTAGTAACCACATGATAGACCTTTAATTACCTACATCAAATTCTACAAAACTATTATCTCAGAACATACTTACCTTGTTTAAGTGGGTTATCACACATGTAAGTAGTACCAAGGTTGAATACCCAAATCTGAGGGTAAAATAACTGATTAGTTCCTTCCTGAGAATTGTCAGCTTTCATAAGTGCTATTTGCCAGTGCTTTTACACTCATTACCTGTTCATATCACTCTATCAGGAAAGCTGAAGCAAGAGAGGATTACAAAATGAAAAGATGAAAGCTACATACCGATAATGATCCCACCGATATATATAGACCATTACATTTGTCTGTCCATATATATTAAACGGATAATGATAAATACAGCAGCCCCAATTAGCAACCATGAATGCTGCAAAAAATGAATGATTTTGATGGTTCAAAACCATATCCCATACGACAGAGCTTTACAGACTCATAAATCTCTACGCACCTGCTGGTTCTGTTGCAAGATTCCAAGCTTGATGAATCACAGAATCAATTTCAGGTTCTTGAGAGACTCTGGTCTAAATCATAAAACCACTGAACATACTCACTGACTAGGACATTAGACATCTCTAAATTAACCTTGATTCATACAAAAGGAGATCAAAATCTTACCTCGTAAACATGTTTGTAAGGAGGAGAGAAAGATTGTTTCCATCAGCACAAGCCCACATAACGTCTATTTCCATGATCTGGCTTCAGCTCCACTTTGAAAAAACCTAGATTCATTTGGTTCCAATCCATCATCAATCTAATCATATTCACATATACAAATCTATAAAACAGCATCAGAAAAATCAATTACGTACCATCATAACAAGAGTCTAGGGTTTTGGATCTTCTTCATATTCACAAATTGGAATCGATCGTAGAGGACCGTGCGACACAAGGGACAAAAGTGTTTCTACAGTGAAGCCACTCGTAGAGACAACGATCCATGGAAGACATGGGAACATCTGATGCGTGTTGGTTTCGAATCAGAAGAGAGAAGATCGATGTTCAAGACACACCGAAACATGTCTCCTCTGTTTCCATCTTCAACCGTAGAACCATCTTCGACTTCAAATCTAGCGACCCTTCGTTATAAGCGATCGGTGGCGAAGAACCAAACCCTAATCCAAGAGAGAAGCGAAGAGACGATCCAACGGCTCGAAAAGGACAAAAAAGGAAATACAGAGAATTTGGTAAAAGGCAAATTGTGATTCAGCTTATGATACGCCAACATATATTTATAGGCTTGGTCTGACTAGGGCTCGCTACAACTTTTTCGTGTTGTGCCCAAATCAAAATTCGGTTCGATTTGGTTTAGTCTGGTTTTAATTTGACTAACGGTAATAAAACTCTAGTTTTTGTTTGAATTGATGAAAAAATAATACTAAAGGTAAAGTCTAGTATTTTGACTTCCTTCTTCTTCTTCCTCTGGCTCTGCGTTGCGTTTCCACTCACTCTCTCTCTAACAATTCTCCAGCAATCTTCTTCGATCCTACTCTTACACCAAATCGTGATTACTCATTCTTCAGGTTTGTCTCTTATCCCAAAGCGGTTAATCGTACAAGTTATTACATTTATTCTGATAGTTTAGGTTAACGAACCCCAAATCATGGAATCAATTTGATCAATCTACAAGTTTCTTGCTTTCTCTGTAGAAAACCCATAAAGATCCAAACTTTTTTCAGTCTTCAGGGTTCACTGATTTGGGTAAATCATGGAGCGATTAACATCTTCTCCTCGTCTAATGATAGTCTCGGATCTTGACGATACAATGGTAATTTTCAAATCTAGTTAAGAACCAACGAATTTGATTGATGTTGCTTTGTAAATGTAGTTTG
This sequence comes from Odontarrhena argentea, assembly GCA_900406245.1. Taxonomy (NCBI): domain Eukaryota; kingdom Viridiplantae; phylum Streptophyta; class Magnoliopsida; order Brassicales; family Brassicaceae; genus Odontarrhena; species Odontarrhena argentea. Next base: position 40,552 of record OVAF01000177.1, on the reverse strand, counting down.
ATTGATGTTGTGCAGGTTGATCATCATAATGATCCTGAGAATCTTGCTCTGCTGAGGTTTAATTCGCTGTGGGAAGACTCTTATCGACACGATTCTCTTCTCGTTTACTCAACCGGAAGAACATTACCAGTGTACAAGAGACTGAGGACACAAAAACCAATGTTAACTCCTGATGTTATCATTACATCTGTAGGGACTGAGATAGCTTATGGTAGCTCTATGGTTACTGATGAGAATTGGGTTGAGATTATGAATAATAAATGGGACCGTGGAATCGTCCAAGAAGAAACTAGCAAGTTCCCTGAGTTAACTCTTCAGGTAAGAAGGTCTAGTTAACACAAACATAGTCTCTTTGTGTCGTTATGTATACTCGATTTCTCGCTTGCCCCTATAGTGTGATATTTGGATGCAGAGAGAAAGTGATCAAAGGGATCACAAGGTTAGCTTTTTCATTGAAAAAAGTAAGGCTCAAGGAGTTATAAAGGAGTTATATCAGCTCTTGGAGAAACGTGGGGTAAAGATTTAGCTATCGTGTGATCTTGTGTTGTTTACTTTAGCAACTAGTTATATGATGATTGTTTTTGGTTGGGTCTTGTTTTCAGTTGGATATCAAAATAATTTTCAGTGGAGGAAGAGCTTTAGATGTTTTACCAAAAAATGGAGGAAAAGGACAAGCTCTTGCTTATCTCTTGAAGAAGCTCAAGACCGAAGGAAAACTTCCGGTTAATACTCTTGTTTGTGGGGACTCGGGAAACGACACTGAGCTATTCACTGTTCCTAATGTTTATGGTGTCATGGTTAGTGTCACATTCTGAATCTCTGCGTTTTTTTCGTTTGTTTTTGTTGGCTATATTTTAATTAATGTTCTCTTGTTTTCATAGGTGAGCAATGCTCAAGAAGAGTTGTTGGAGTGGTATGCTGAAAATGCAAAAGACAATCCCAAGATTATTCACGCGAGTGAGAGGTGTGCTGGTGGGATTATACAAGCAATTGGTCAGTTTAAGCTCGGTTCAAGTCTTTCTCCGAGAGATATATCTGACTTATTAGAGTGCAAGGAGGAGAATGCGAATCCCGGTAATTTGGTTGTGAAGTTTTTCTTGTTCTATGAGAGATGGAGACGAGGTGAAGTTGAGAATTGTGAGGCATTCATAGCAAGCTTAAAAGCTTCATGTGTGAGTACACCATTGTTTCTCTCTTTATTTTATTTTATCGCAGAGATTAATGACTTTTTTTCAAACCATTTTCAGCACCCGGCTGGTGTCTTTGTCCATCCATCTGGTGCTGAAAAGTCTCTCAGAGACACTATTGGTGAGCTTGGGAAGTATCATGGAGACAAAAAAGACAAGAAGTTTTGGGTTTGGACAGATCAAGTCCTAGCAAAAGACACTACTCCTAGGACTTGGATTGTAAAGCTTGATAAATGGGAACAAACTGGTAACTAAAGCCTTAGTCATAAGCATAAAAAACCTGATAATAGCGAAACCATTTTGTTCCATAATCTTTAAAGTTCGAAATGTTGATATCGCAGGGAATGAAAGGTTATGCTGCACAACAACAATCAAGTTCACCTCAGAGGTAAGATATGATTAGAAACTCAAACTCATATGATTAAGAGGTCATTAGTAGTATAATGAGAGTAGATTCGGTTTCTTGAGGATTGAAATTGTGCTGGAATCTGCAGGAAATTGAAGGATATGTGTGGGAACATGTGCAGCAAACATGGTCGGTGGAATCAGAGGTGAAAGACGATAACAATTGGATCATCTAACTCTTTATCTTCTCGTTGAACTTTTCCATAGAAAATTGCAAACAATACTAAGATATCAACACTCATCTCATAAATTTAAAAGTGAGTTATTTCACCATCCCATAAACCACAAAATGCCTGTAATTCCGATATTATTTTAGTAAATTTAACATTTCATTCGATAAATACATTTAGTACTTAATGTTTATTACATCATAACGTTGTGTAGACAGTAGATAGCAAAATGAGGTGCAAGCAAAGTGTGTATTTGAACTTAATTGCAACAAAATTAACAACTAGTTCAAGAGTCAAGACTAAACCGAAAAAGTTAATGGTATAGCAATATAACTATAATCTATATATTTCAAGTTTGTATACTGTATAATCAACCCAACTAAAAGTCATATGTAAGCTTTTGTTACCTTTTCCAGCAAACATGTGTGATTACATTGTTAACTCTAAGAAAATAGTGAGTGGTAGTCCAGCAAATGTCAACTCCTACTTAGAATTAAAGTCTCATATGTAGATCTAATAATCTTTGCTAAGATTGAAAGCAAAAAGCAAAAAGCCAATAAATTTGACTAATTTGCTATATAGTTTATTGTAACCACTTCAAAAAGGAAACTTCCTGCAAATACAAATTCCAATGACAAAAATAGTTTAATTCCACCACTCCAAAAAGATGAACAAAATTGTTCACAATCTCATAAGCAACAACACACTTTCATATTAAAAATTAAAAAGGAAAGATAAACACATATAAAAGAAACGTGAGACTGAAACACAAAAACAGATCCAAAGTTTGGTTCTGGTTTTGAGATTGAATTAACTCAGAATCTGATGAATCCTTTGTCTCTCAAACTCTCTACAGTCTCTTTAATGCTAACCTCCAATGGCACAAACTCAACTCCAAGAGACTCTGCTTTCTCTTTTGACACTTTATATGTCGGAATATATATCTTTTCATCTGTACACCTGCAACCAAATTTCAATAAACTCCCTTCAAAGATCTTGTCTTAACTAATTCTAAAGAAACAGAGAGACTCTGTTTATTTACTCTGTTTTTTAACTCTGTTTCTGACATTAAGGTGAAGAAAGAGACTTACTTCTCAGGGAGTTGAAAATCAGGGTAAAGTTCATGCAAGATGTTAACAACTTCAGAGTAATGAGCAACTCTCTCCACTAAACAGTATCTTCCATTAGCTTCCGGATTCTCAAACGCTTGAATGTGAGCGTTTGCTACATCTTTAACGTTCACCCACCCGAATGTCGCATTAGGAAACGTCTGTGCTCCTGAAAATCGACGTTTCAAATTTTAGTAAATGGTTTAATCAAACCAATGATCTGTTTTTTTCTTTACCTTTGATCAAGCTTAGTACTGCAGCAGCACTAGTGTTGAGCGTTGGTTGCAAGAGAGGACCAATCACCATTGCTGGATTTATCGAAACCAATTGTAAATCATTCTCTTTCGCAAATTTCCACGCTGCGTTCTCAGCTAATGTCTTGGAGAGTACATACCATAGCTTTCGAAAGGAGAAACAGAGGATTTTAGCTAAAAAACAGAGTGGTAACTCAAAGATTAAGCGACCGTATGTTATATTGATTTACCTTGGCGGCTCTGCAATATTCAGGATCGGCGAACCAAGACTCATCGACTATGGTTTCGGGTGTTCGAGGCATTCCATTGAAAGCAACAGCAGCTATAGATGAGGTTAAGACGACTCGCTTAACCGAGGAAGTTTTCAAACAAGTGCTTAGAACATTGATTGTTCCTTTCACCGCTGGATCGAGTAACTCAGCCTACAAATCCGAACAAGAATCAATCAAAAGGGAAGATTCAATGACTCGAGAATGCGGATAAGATAGACAGAAAAAAAGGAGACCTGAGGATCTTTGACGTCGTGATAGAATGGGGATGCGGTGTGGAAAACACATTCACATCCATCGATTGCTGAATCGAAAGAGCCTTCTTCTAACAAATTTGCTTTGAACAATTTAAGCCTTTCCTCTGCTCCTTCCAGTGCAAGCAAATGCTCTGTTTTCCTCGGATCATCTGTTCCATTGAACAATCAATTTATGAATCTTGAATAATCTGGCAATTATTAGATCATAAAAACTAATCTTGACATGAATCTTAACAATTGGATCCGTTGTTTCGGATCGGTATGAGAAAATTTAATAAAGAAAAGAGACGGACTTGGATCGCGAACAGAGGCTTTAACGGTATATCCACGGAGAAGAAGAAGCTTAACAATCCATGAAGCAATGTAACCTGAAGCTCCTGTAACACACACCGTCTTCTCTTCTTCGCTGCTCATTCTTCGTTTCGGATCTTCTCAAAACTTATGTTCTCTGTGTTTGAAACTTTCAAAACTGAGACTTGCTTTCCATTTCTGCCTTTTTATTTTTTGGCTGTTTCAAGCGCGCCATTTTTGGAAAAAGTTAGTTAGAGTTCTCACCCGGAATATTCTCTACCAAGTGTGTGACTCTTCTTAATCTAATCTCCTCCTTACGTTAATCCACAAACTAATTTTGTTTTTTCGACGATAATTTGAGACGGTTAACTTCGATTTCACATTTTTATTAACTAGAGAAAGAACCAGAAAAATCCGGTTTTTTTTTGTTAAGATAAAAAGTTACATTTTCATGACACTAGTGTTTCTCTGTCTTGTTGTGACTGAACTATTCTTAATTTCCCTTAAAGGCGGTCTTGAGCTCGACGGTTTTGTTGTTCTTCCGTCACTGTACTTAGACCAATCTCCGTTGTTGCTATGTCGGTTTTCTTTTAACCGGCAAATCAATACTCTCTTCTCTGACTCTGATGGTAATTTGTTCTTTTCGGGTTCTAACTTATGTTCCTTCCTCAGTCTTTCGATTTCTTCTTGTAATCCGCAAAACTCTGCTTGTAGATTTTTCAACTTTGTCTCTGATGATAACGCCTTTTTTCGCCATCCTTCAACCTAGACAAATTCGTAAAAAAAGGATTTAAAATTTGCCAAGTAATTGACATATCTGTTATTAGTTATTACGCTATATATCGAGAAGAATATTTCTTACTGAGGAATGTAGATTTTCTATCTGAGAGTCTGAGTCGAGAGCTCGGTTTTGCCAGAAATCACGACAAGATTGAAGTTCTTCCATTTCTTTTCTCACTTGATTCAACATCTCTTGCATTTGTGACCACTGTTCTGCTTCTGCTCTTACTTCATCCGCAATCTTCCTCATAACTGCCTTGCATTGTCTAGAACAGTCTTTCTTTTCCTCTTGCGCTTTAACTACCTGCACAAAGTAAAATTCATCTTCACACACTTCATTTTGGAGCTCGATATATAGAACAAGCTTTGTCCCATACATACCTTATTATACATGTCTTGCATTGATTCATCTTTCGGGTCAATGTTTTTCGAGACAGAACTTGTAGAAGGCGCAAAGAGACTCAATCCATACTCTTTCTCCATTCTTTCCAACAAAACCCCTTTTGACAGGGCCTCCATTTTATTACTCAACGTATCTATCTGCAACACAAAAACATCAAAATCAAGATCACGCAAAAAAGACTCAGCCACTTAAAAACAAATTGTATCACTCACATTTCCGTTATTGCTCCTAAGAACATTGTTATCAGCTGGAGTGTTAGATTTGACCAAGAAGCTAGCCTCTGCCATTTTCTGAATCCCTTTGACACAAACCTCTTCGGAAACTCCTTCATCGAATTTCTCAAGCTCTTTCCTTAAAACCGAAGCTTGCTGGTCAAAATTATGTCTGCTGTCTCTAGCTTCCATGTCTTTAACTTTCGGAGACTTTAACTCATTAAGCTTCACAATCAAATAGCTAATCTCATCTTCTAAAACCTTACTCTCATTCTTCCCTTCCGAGATCCTCTCTTTCCCCTAATTCAACACCACCACAACATCTCTTCAAACTCAAAACACTTATGGTAAACAAACACAAAGCAAAAAAAAACTAATCAGATTAGACTTACAGAGAGCAGAGTATGAACAGCGGATCTCAGAGTCCGCTCCATCCGTTTCTTCCTCCTCTCCATCTTCTTCAAAGCAATCTCTTTTTCAATCCTCAACAAATTACACTCTGATCTCAACATCTCCGCTTGAAACCTCCACTTAGCTTCATCAACTTCATCAAACCCACCACCAACCTCTCTCCGATCCGCAACTTTCCCTCTTCTCCTCCTTTCCTCTTCATCATCAATCACCCTCTCTCGATCAAAAGACCTCTCTTGATGAAACAAAACCTCCAATTTCACTCTCCGATCCAAAGAAGGTGTCGTCGAGGTCGTTGGTACCTTCCCCTTTGAGACATTTCGTCGAACACTATACCTACGTGGCAACTGAAGAATCCTCGGCGTAGGAGAAGGATACTGCCACTTGGATTTCTTCATCATAGCTGCTTCATTTCTTCTCTCCATTCTCTTTCTGACAGAACCACCAAAAAAAAAGTGTCTTATTATCTTTGTGTTTGTCTCTTCTCAGACATCATCCCCAAAGCTTTGGTCTTTACTTACTCTGGTCGGATTTTGAAAACAAAAAACCCCCTTATTTTGTTACCGTTAGAGAGAAAGAAAAGAATCACTCGAAAACAGAGAAGTAAAGAGACAACCTTGGAGAATTCAAGTGTGTGTTTTTTTAATCACCAATGTGGTATGGTTTTTGGATTTATATATATAATGAAGAGAAAAGAAACGATGTTTCGGGGTCAGGTTCTCGAGTAAAGCCTACGGCGAGAGGAACCTCGTGAAGTGGAGCCATTTTCAAATAAAAGCTGTGTGTTTTGTGTTGTGTCAAAGTTCGTGATCAAACCGCTGCTTGCTTCTTTTTTATTACGAGTTCTGCCACTGGAAAGTGAAGCTTATTGGGTATTCATTTATTTCTCTAGTGACTAGTGGCTGTTTCTTTTCTTTTTGTGTGTCAACGAGTAATGTTTATTTGAGTCATGCTTTTTTTAAGAGTTTTTTTTTCAAATGTTATATTGTTATCCTAACATTGATTCAAAAGTACTCAAATCTTGTACTCCCTCTGTCTCATAATAGATGATGTTTAAGGTTGTGGCACACAGATTAAGAGTTCAATAAATTTTTGTTTTTTCCCATATAAAAATATCATTTATCATTCAATTTAACACATTTCAACCAATAATAAATCAGTCTGCAGAATACTAAAAGTTATATTAAATAAAAATACATTTAATTTCATCTTGAAAACCTAAAACATCATATAATTTGATACAAAAAAAAAACTCCTAAAACCTCATCTAATATGAGACAGAGGGAGTAATATTTTATACGTTTTGTAAGTTCCACGAAATTTTCACCGTGACATTAATAATAATAATAGACGGTATCAAAAACAATATATATATATTTTTTTTTTGCATTCATCGGTTTATTACATTCTACTTCTTTTAAAAAGGGATGTGCATAAAAGAGACATTTGCCTCAACCTTCACATAAATGATCTGATACTTTATTTTGAAGCTATTCAAACCAAAAAAAATGAAACTAATAAAATCTTATTTACCAATTACCATCAATGAATCACAGCAAACAAAAAAGAAAATGGAATGGTTTTTAGCTAAAAATAGTTGCTTACGGAAATAAATTTTTAGAACTTTGGGAAACAATTCACAGAAATACATTTTTAAAAAATATGAAGTATGATTCTTTTTTTTTTGGGTTAAATTCTAGACATTACTTATTTTTAAGATTTTTTTTTTTTTTTTTTTGAGGGGATAGTAAATTCTTGAATCTATATAAAACATCACTGATCACATTTTCAAAACTCACCTAAAAAGTAAAAACCCTCCTATAAACTCGGTTTTCGGCCAAATCCCTCCTGAACTAATTAATCTCCAACAATCCAAACACGAACTAAAGAATCAAGCCTAAACTCATATGAACTACCTATATTTAAAACCAAAATTGCACATAATTAATTAAAAAATATCAAATTGGGGTTTTGGACATTTCACAATAAATGTGTGTCATTCTAGTTTATTTCATTTTAGGTGTGTCAATTTGATAATTTTTGGATAAATGTGTATCATTCTAGTTCTCTATTATCTTTAAATTATGCAAGTATTTTTGTGATTGGTTGAATGATTTTAATTTAGATAATAATTATGTTTTAATGTTCAGGAAAAAAACATTATTTATGTGATTTTATTTAATTTGTATGTATGCCCAAAAAAAAAAAAAATTTAATTTGTATGCAATACCCTTACATATCATCAAATTATAAACTTCTAAGATTATATATTTTTTACTGCCTATTGGGCAAATAAAAATTTACATGGGTCATGGATCTTGAAAGCTCTTTAATACTACAACAATTCTTGTATGAGCTCGATCACCATATGACACGAATTCAAATTGCAAAATTCAAATATTCACTCTCTAATGTTTACCTGAGCAAAGAAGTTAATACTGTGTTTTACCCCAAAAAATAAAGTTAATTAATAGCCTTTTGGTTGTTTACCCTTTATGCGTGCTTATTACTCCAGTTATTACTGCTTCTTTTTTTTTTTTTGTCAGAGTTATTACTGCTTTTTTAATTGTAGTTTTCTTGAAGAAAACCAAACATTTATTTCACAAACCGAAATTGGACCCAAATCTATACACTACAGAAAAAAGCTTCTAGTTTTCTCTTTGGTGAGGATGGGCCTCACCGCCTCACTTAACATTCAACGACCACAAATTCTTCTCTACAAAAAAGATAGCACAAGGACACGTGGCAACAACCCATTTGCTCTAAATTCATATTTTGGATAAGGAAATGGATCGTAATCCCCCAAAACTTTGCTTACCTCCCCACAACTTCTTAAAACACAATCATCACATCAACAAGAACAGAGAGACATTAAGAGAATCAACTCTGAAAACCATTTGCAATGGCGTCAATGACCATGACATCTTCATTTCTCCCAACCATCTCAAAGCTTCCGGTAACCATCTCCGGCAACACCAAACGAAGCTTCACGGTGGTCAAAGCCTCCACGGGCGAGAACACAACCACCTTGGAGAACAAGAAGCAAGAACAGGACATGAAGATGAGGAGGGATCTTGTGTTCACGGCTGCAGCTGCTGCTGTGTGCTCATTGGCTAAAGTGGCAATGGCTGCAGATGAAGAACCCAAGAGAGGGACTGAAGCAGCCAAGAAGAAATATGCTCCTGTTTGTGTCACAATGCCTACGGCTAAGATTTGCCGTAACTGAGTTCACTATGTAACTCACCTGTTCCATCGTCTGTCATTGTGTCCGGTAAAATTGTCTCAGTTTGGTATGTAATCATGTTTTGATCCTTTGTTAATGTACTTGAATCATCCAGTGATGCGATCACATACCATAAAACCCGAAAGAACTTAAAATCAGCACATAGTTTCTACTCCTAAACTAGGAAGCCTTATCAAAGCTTTGGCAACAAATCTTTAGCCTTTCAACTGCACTTGAACACGAGATAAAAGACGTGTAATCCATTAAAAAGAGAATCAACTATTGGGTTTATGCTTCAGTCGTCCACTGATGTGATTGCATACCAAAAAACTCGAGAGAACTTAGAAAACCAGCAACGGGATTCTTATTCTAAACTAGGAACCCTTACTCGTGGCAAATCTTTACCCATTTAACTACATTTGAACGCGCAATAAGAATTGTATAATCCATAAGAAAAATGAAAATTGGGTTTATATCATACAAGTCCATGAGTTCCTCTATAGTTCACTGAGGCTACCAGGTATAAGAGGAGACAAAAATGATGTACCTCTGGTATTATTCTCCTTTTGTAAATTGAACAGCAGGAACAAATTTCAAGTCTTTCTGATCAGGGCTTCTGTTACTCTACTCCAACGGGCCAGACGATGTACCCTCCTCTTCACCATCGAATTCTTGCTCAACGCCTTTGACCTGTGTTTTGCACAAACATCTTGCTGAGTAATCTTGATGAATAAAGCACAAAAGAAGAGACTATTCCAAGATCATGATTACTCGGTCAATAGCTTAAGACATAACAGTAATCATAATGTTTAGGACCTCTCTTCATCAGCTTACCTCGGATATATAATGCATAAGCATATTCTCGATTCCTGATTTCAAAGTAACAGATGAACTCGGACAACCACTACAAGCTCCTTGCATTCGAAGCTTTACTATACCAGTTTCCCTAATCAAAACATACAGCTTCAATACAGATATAAAACACCTCTTCTTGAACATTTACTAAAACTCCTAAAAAGCTTACGTATCAAATCCACAATACTCAATGTCCCCTCCATCTTCTTGAACTGACGGTCGGATTCGCGTCTCCAAGAGCTCCTTAATCATTGCAACAGTTTCAGAGTCATCCTGAAATCACATAATTCCCAATGACGGAAAAGAAAACAATCAACACTTGTTAGCATTGGCTTTAAATACCAAAACTCTTATAGAACATCGCAAATGTACCTCGTGAATGGCAGTATCCTTGGCAGCTGAAGCTTCCGAGTCCAGAAACAAAGGCTGACCAGAAGAGTAAAAATCCATCACCACTGCAAACACCTCAGGCTTGAGAACATCCCAAGTTACATCATCTGACTTTGTAACCGTAACAAAATCTGACCCGAAGAAAACTCTAACCACACCTGCATCAAACACAGAGTCTCTTAGTCACCACAAACAAACGGAGAAACAGATGAATAAACGTAAGCAAAAAGAAGAAAATAGTAATACCATCAATGGCGAAAATGGCTTTAGCTAAAGGTGAAGACATAGCAGAACGAGAATTAGGAAAATCAGCACTCCCAATCTCCATAACTGGTTTACCAGGATTGAACATTAGAGAAGAAGGGTTTGGTGTTGATTGTGTTTCTATAAACATCGTCCTCCTTTGCTCTGCACCCAAACAAACACACATAGTAACTTAGAGAAACTTCAAAGACATAAACTTTTTCAAAGGAAAGCAACTAAACAGAGAGAATCAAGATTCCTGTATGTCTACACGACCTAGAAAATAACCATACCTCTTAAAGAGATCGAATTCAGAAGAAAGGAGGAAGATTTTGAAGAATTAGTCTTCTGGGTATCTAAGAGATTCGCCGGGAAGTGCGTCGTCGCCGAGATAAACAGAGGACGACTTGATATCAGAAGAGTAGAAGAGGAAGAAGAAGTTATAGAGAAGATCTCACGAGCTCTATGTCGAGAAATGGAATTGAGAATCTTTGTAATCCCTTTCATTATCTCCGTTCGTCGGAAAATTCGCAAATCGGACGGCGACAGAGAAGCTTGAGGATGACGAAGAAATGGCGATCGGAGAAACCTCTGTCTATGTGCAAGGCTTTCATTGTCGTTACCGTTAAAATCACCGTTAATTCATTAAACCGGATTAAACCAAAACAAAATGTCTTCAAACCACAAAAGCTGAACAAAAATTGGTACGAAACCAAACCAAACCGAACTTGGTTTTGTCTTCATCACATTTTTTGTGGATTTTAAATTTATAAATACCTAGCTACAACAGAACATATTTGGTTGTTACAAGAAAATGAGTGAAATCATACATTCTAAATTTCACTTTGTCTATAGTTATGCTAAATCTAAACAAGGGAGCTCAGGGAAACAAAAGAAAGATGTAAAAAAAAACAAAACTGCTTTTGAGACTGAGTTCATCAACCTCAGCTTCTTTAAGGACACAAAATCTTCAGACAAGATCAGCCGGCATCTCGCGGATTTTAGTAGCATAATACCGTTCAATGTCTCGGAGAATCTTCATGTCTGAACTTTTCACAAAGTTAATTGCAACACCTTCACGACCAAATCGACCAGATCGTCCAATACGATGAATGTAAAGCTCCGGGTTATTGGGTATATCATAATTGATGACATGAGATACCTAACATTACATGAAGATTTTCTAGTGTCAGCATGAAAGTTTGTTAAAGACGTTGATTCGTTAAAAGATGGGTAGAGAGAAAGAGATCATACTGTTTGAACATCGATCCCTCGTGCCCATACATCTGAGGCGATTAAAACACGGCTTTTAAAAGACCGAAACTGGTTCATGATTTCGTCTCTCTCCTTTTGACGTTTGTCTCCATGCATTGATGAGACAATAAAATTACTACTCCTCATCTTCTCAGTAAGCCAATCCACCTTTTTTTTATTCCCACAATGCAGATAAAAGCTGTTAAGATTAATGAATGTACGATATAGAGAACAAAAACTCAAGAACACAAGTAATTGTATATACCTTTTTTCTTGTGTTGCAAAAGATAATAGCTTGGTTTATAATAAGCCTTCCATAAAGATCACAAAGAGTATCAAATTTCCACTCTTCTTCCCCAACGTCGACATAATATTGTTTGATTCCCTGAAATGCGAAAATTAATTTTTGTAATTTATGCTTTCCATGCTTTGATTAAGAGTTAAGCATAAAAATAATGGAAGAAACACTTACATCAAGAGTCAACTCATCACGCTTCACAAGTATTCTCACAGGATCGGTCATAAACTTGTTTGTCATCTCCAAAATCTCTTGAGGAAGAGTAGCAGAAATCAAGCAAACCTATAAAACCAAATTGTGTTCGATTAAGGGTAACAAAAAATAAAAAGCCAAAAACTATGATTAACCAAGTACTATGATTTGAACAATTGAAATTGAAACCTGAATATCGTGTGGAAGAGATCTGTACACATCATAAATCTGGTCTTTCAAACCTTTGCTAAGCATTTCATCTGATTCATCGAGAATCAAAAGTTTAACAGATTTGGTTTGTAAGCTTCCTCTCTTTATCATATCAAAGACTCGACCAGGTGTCCCGGACACAGCATGGACACCTCGCTCCAGCTTCTTGATATCATCTCCAATGCTTTTCCCACCAATGCAAGCATGTGCCTGAATATTAGTATGTGCACCAATAGCTTGTATCGTCTTCTCTGTTTGTGAAGCCAATTCCCTTGATGGAGATAATACCAAGACCTGAATCCTAGAGACCAAATTAACATAAAAAGTTGATTAGATAATCATAAAAGCAAGATATCATGCAGCCTAATTACAAAGAAAGGCCCTTAACCATGTAATACCAAGTGAATCAGTAACACTGTGCACACATATTGCAGCCGTAAGTAAGAGTTTCCTCATATTAATTACACAACAAGCTCACTAATTATGTAATACCAAGGTGATTAGGAAGTGTTGTTAATCCTATTCACCAAACCAAATGACTAATCATGTAGCTGTAATCAAAACAGAGGTGATAAAGTAAGAAAAGAGAGTTACTTTCTGGAGGAAGTGTTGACGACTTGACAAACAGTGATTGCAATCATGGAGGTTTTACCAGTACCAGACTGAGCCTGAGCAATAACATCTCTTCCTTTAAGAATCGGCATCAAAGCTCTCTGCTGGATCTCAGATGGTTTCTTGAAACCATAATCGTAAACCCCACGAAGAATCTTATCATCCATACCCATTTCATCGAAACTTGCAATGGGTTTGATTCCTTTCGTCGTTTCGAAGACTAGATTCTCTTCATCCAATGCTTCCTCACTTTTCCGATTGCTTCCTTTCGCTGACGCCATGATTCCACACTCAGAATCGATACAATTTGATGGTTGTAGCTTCAGCTCTGGATTCTCACTTCGAATCCAGTCGTTAATTTGCGCTCCCAAAATTGCGAACTAGCAAAACCCTAAACCCTAGAATTTGGGGAAACACCTAAACCCGTGTAGAAACGGGTGCCCATTTTAAAACTCATGTTACGTGTGTTGTTTTTATTGGAGCAAAACGGCACACAAGACTTACTTGTATTTCAAAAACGACGAAGCATCAAATCTAGAAATTAGGGGAATTATTTTTAAATAGTTTTTTTTTTTTCCTTAACTCCAATTTCATAAATAATTAAAAGAATAGATTTTGGACTATACTATCCTTCAATTATAAAGGACTTCTATTTAAAAATAAAATAGTCATAATTTTCTAACTACATAAACATACTAAATATTCATTTTAAAACATAATCCAGAAATAATTCAGAAGTCTCGGTGCCAAGCAGAAGCACATGTTCTATAACTATTCCGACGTGATTTTCTGGAAGCAATGCGTGTCTTTAAATTATTCTTTAACATATATTTTGAAATCAAACGAAACTAAATCTAAAATTAAATGAGTTATTAAATTATTCGAATGAAAAGAATTCACTATATCAAACTATATGAATCGAATTGAAGTTGGGGTTAACCAAATAATTGGTTTCGATGATGCATCATTTATCAATTCATTGTGATCATTGTCCTATTTATGAACGAATAAGTATTTTATATTAAGAACAGTAATTAAAATTTTCATGACAATGTGATATTTGATCAATCTCTTATTTCTATTATTTAATTTAAAATTCTTTCGATTATCTGATTCTTGTTAGAAAGAGATATTTATATGCATTTTTTGATGAGTCGGTGACTTTCACTTTTGTTGGACAAAATCATAGAATTTTCTTTAGAAGAAAGAGTAAATTGAGATTCTAGTTTTTTATTTATAGTTAGTATTCTTCTTAATTGCATAACGATAATGAAATGATGAATATACTATCACAAAATATTAGATTCTAAGACAACGTACCTCTTTTAAACCTTCAAATGTTTCGCTTTAGGCTTCATATTCAATTTAGATTTTGAGATAGAAAAACACCGTATCATATATCCGTTATTATTAATATTTCTTATAACTCAAGTTAGAATTCTATAAGGATTGGTCAATCTTCACAAATAATTTTATGTTTTATCTTAAAATTTAAACTGGTGTATAAATTAGACGAATGGATTTTTTGTTTAAATACACACGTACACCCATAAATCGTAATATGTCAATGATATACTCTGATTAAACATCATAATTCGAATTTTACGATATTAAATTTTGTATATTTCTGTGATTAAAAAGAGCGTAAACAAAAATAAAAAAACTTGATCAAATTGGAATGCGTCTTAATAAAAGAGTCTATCTATCTGGTTACACAGTCCAAAGTATAAATTTATCTTGATGATTTTTTTTTTTTTTTTCAACCACACATTACTAGCGGTTTGGGCCACAACTGGCCGGCCTAATAGCCAAATCCTGCATACTGCAGGGAGCGGGACTCGATCCCGGGTGCACTGGTGTTGTCTGCCTTCTGTGGACTTACTATCTGCCACTAGGCCAAGACCACTTGTGCGGTAGGATCGAACCGGTGACCTCATGAACAAACAGAAGTACCCTTACCAGTTGAGCTACTCATATCTCACCAAGTATATATCAACTATTTAAAAAAAAAAAAAAGTATATATCAACTATTTTACTTTATTTAATACTTTAATGAAATTTGAAGACAAATAATAATAATTACTTGGTGAATATAATTACAACTAATTGTGGTACGACATCTAATTAATTAATACAAAGACAAAAAGAGAAAACCAAAAGAAATTAATTGATGGACTCAAATCAAATCCTCATTCCAATGCGATTTGTTGCTTTACCTAATTGGATTTTTTGTTTGTACGTACGTGTGTGAAATATACATGTACACGTGCGAGATCTTATAACGCACGAATATTATACTAAGACTTTACTTTACCTACTGATTATGATTGATATTAATTTTTTAAAAAGTTACTAAACCAATGGAAGAACCTCGTTAAGTATGATTTTGATATTAGGCTAGCTAAACTTAGATGTAAAACTTAAGGCTTTGCATTAAATTGTATATTATTCTCAAAACGCACAGTAAATATGTGTTTTAAGTAGGGGTGGGCATATGGGAATTCGGGACATGATTTTGCGGGAATGGGAACGGGACGGGAATTTGGGAATGTAAATATGTGTCCCATTTGCGTCCCTATATAAATACGGGACGGGAATGAGACGGAACGGGATGGGACGGGATGGGATCGGGAATTCCCACCACATAAAAACGTGACACTCATAAACACAGTCAAAACATTTTTATCCATCATTTATCATTCTTAGTAGGTTATTATGAGAATATTATAAATCAGAATAAGATCATTACTAAATATAGTAATATATACAAAAAAATAGGAAATCAAGTACGTAGAATATTCTACATATCCAATTACTTTTACTATGAAATATTACCACATATAAAAAAATTATATAGCCATTAATATCATATGGGATTTCGGGAATTCCCATTCCCGTCCCGTCCCGTCCCGTTCTCAATCAAATATAAAAATTGTCCCATAAGGGAATTATATTCCCATAAGGGACGGGAATTTGGGACCGGGTATGGGACGGGATGGGACGGGACGGGACGAGACGGGACGAGACGGGACGGGAATTGTGCCCACCCCTAGATTAAGTAAGTAAAAAAAGCCACTTAAGTAATTGCAATAAACATTTATCAAATGAAACAACTGCAATTTTTTATTGGTGGTTCTTAATTAAGATTTTATAAATGAACTAACTTAAAGGTTTATCAAGTTTGAATTAATGGATTACTGACTACAGTTTTTTTTTATTTGATATGAATGTAAATTTCATTGTTTACTACAAAAAAAGTAAATTTCATAATTGTTCATGTAATGAAATTATAAATATATTTTGACCATGAACATTTTTAAATATATCACTAAAAGGAGGAATATTTTTAAATGTATCACTCTTTCTCACTTTTATTTATAGAGTTTTATGGTTTAATATGTTGGTTTTAAAGTTTAAACCCTAAACCCTAAAAATAGGTTCAACTCCTTACAAACCCTAATCCTCTAAAACTAAATCCTAAACACTATACCCTCGTGACCAAAAAAAAAAAAAAAAAAAACACTATACCCTAATAGTTATTACATACGATACCCTAAATTATAAGATTTTAATCCTAAAAATTAAATACTAGAAACCCTATATAAGTCAATTCTAAGCCTTATAATATTTATAAACCTTAAGTCACACCAAAAAAAAAAAAATATTTATAAACCTTAAGTCTTAAACTCTAACAAATTAGTCAATTATAAATTTTAATAGATTAGAAGGCGGTAAATTTAAAAATATTATTGGAAGGTGATATATTTTAAAAGTGGTACTTGAGAAGTGCTATTTCCCACAATTTCTCTATTAATAAACTATGTAAATTTTTATTTTCAAAATTAAAACATATTTATAATCAATCTCAACAAAATTCAACCAACAGAAAAAACAATATGAAAATAGTGAATCAAATAAAAAAAAAACCACAAAATATTTAATAAAAATAAAATTAACCAATCATAACTTATAATATAGTGGTTTGTGTCAGTATCGATACTAACTCACCATCGATACTAACTCACCGCAGGTTAATTTTTTTTTTTTTTGTCAACTCTTATATTAATAAAAGCCACAAAGGCTAAAGATTACAAGGAAAGGCCCAAAGATAATTTGAAGATATAAGCCCAATTAAACCCTAGTTGACATAAAGAACTTCGATCAACAAGCTTTGGAGTTGTCGCCGCCTCTGAACTTCACCGTGAACAGTTCCCGGAGCAGAAAACAGAGACTTGAACAAACAGGCCTTTTTACCCTTGATAGAGATCCCTTTCAACTTAGTCAAGATTCCTGAATTGAACTAAGAGTCAGCTTCAAAAATTCATCAGTGATACCAACGGCAAGGAGGCTTCACCGCCGACCATGCCCAATCCTACTGGCATAGTTCTTTGAATGGGAGATCCCCGAGAGCGATAAAGATATTAATCCCTGAGATTGGTATGAGAAGACAAATTTAAGAAGAAAAGCAGGAAACAGAGAATAAGTGAGGGGATCGAAGAAACTAAGAACACAAAAAAAGAAACACAAACAGAACTTAACAGATCTAGAGTCCAGATCTGATAAGAACGAAATAAAATCCGTAGAAACGGAACTGAAACCGGACAAGCCGGAGACTATACAATCAAAAAACAAAAAACCGACGTCGGTGACCTGACGCCGGAAAATCCGATGTCAACTGGTTTTCTTGAACTTTAGAGAGAGGTAAGAGAGATTTTTAAGAGAGAGAGAATAGCCTTCAATTCACCGCAGGTTAAGTTAATAATAGAATCTCGATCATTTTCACTAAAGTTTTGAAAAAGGTTAAAATTTTCATCTACCTGCATGCTGTAGATTCTAGAGTGACCCTAAGTGACGTAAAAAACAAATAAATTAAATTCAGTCATGAGATACGTACATACGTCCCCATGTTATTATGATGCATCCACATTATTAAAGTCTATAAAGATACCATATAAAAAATGAAATAAATGATGGGAAACGAATTATTAAAATCATGTACAAATATATACTATCAAAGTCATAGCTGTTTGTGTCGTCTTCTTACCTACTCTACAAATATAGATATAATTCTATAGATTCGTTATAACTTTGTAAATTGTATATTATTGATTTGTTATACCAAAAAAAAAAAAAGAAAATGATGAAAAAAAGCCGCACGAGTCCTTTCATTGGATTCCCTTGGACGATGTTATCGTCTGCTCCGACACTTTGGCCATCTCTTAAACTTATCATTCGTCTCTCTCTCATTTTTTTTATCACTAATTACATTCAAAATTTATAGATTTTTAAATAAATTACAAGTTCCAAACTTTGATTCATAATCTTGTCCAAATATTTTTACATTAAGACTTTTATACATGGCTTTTAAAAGAAAAAAAAAAATTCTCTACCAAAGATTATTATTATTCACCGATAACATTGTATATAAAGCGTAAATAATTCATCGTAAGTAAAATCGAATTAGTGATTTTCAATACTTTGGAATATCACTAGAAAAGTAATATTCACTTGGTAAAAGTTTATAGTTATGGTGAAAGCAATAGATATAAAGCAATTGCTTTAATTCCAAATAGTGTATGATCATTTCTCTAACTTTTATGAACTTTAAATCCAACATTAACGAACAGTTAAATCTTTTTCTATATAACTTTGGATTATATCCAAAAACTTTTGTATACATATTATTCTGCATCCACTATCTTTTGGCTATATATATATAAACTTTATTAACATATATTTTTGAATTCGTAACAAAAGTTTTAAATTTGAGCTCATCCGTATGATAAAGATTAAAGATGGTGTCATTTCATGACCTATATATACCCAATAAGTACATTTGAGAATAGCCTTTGATTAAATGGGAGAACCTAATAAAGTATATGTAAAGCTAAAAACAATAATCCAACGGTCTTAATTAACATTCAAACCAAAATTAATACAAACAAAAAATATTGCAAAAGCTAACAAGCCTGAAAGTTAGAAAGCATCATTATCAATTACAGAAAGAAAAAAAAAACTAATAAAAAAAGAAGAGATAAGGTATTTGATTAATTATACCCTACCAAAAATTCAAACCCACCTAATTCAAAATTATCCCAACCAAGACAAAAAAAGCAAACTAAGGAAGAAGAAGAAGAAGAAAGAAAAACCAAAACATCACACTACACTCTCTAATCTCTATAATATACTTTCCAATAATTATTGTATTCAAATCAAATACAAAACTTAGAGATATATATAGATCATACTATTACTACCATGATATATAATAAAAACAAACCCTAGCTATATATAAAGTTATAAAACTTAACTTTTATTTATTGATTTGTGCAAAAACGAAGAAGAGCTCTACATCAGGAGGAGCAAAGAAAGCTATTTGTCTCCTCCTCAAAGCACAGTTTTGAGCGACCTTTTGCTTCTTCGGAGCTGGAGGACACGTCAGCATCTCCGGTATTCTTGACTTGGCCGACTTCGGAGTACAACATCCACTAGCTGGAATCGAAGAAGGAGACGTGGCGGTTGAAGTAGATGATGAAGAAGATGAAGTTGTTGAAGTAACATCACTATTGATAGTACTACATGGAGGGGGATCAGGAGATGGGTTCTTGAAGTAGCTTCTTGTTTTTCTTCTTCTTGTAGTTGTAGTTGTAGTTGTAGCTGGTTTCTTTTCTTTTGGTGCCATTTTTTTGGTAGAGAATAGAGAGAGAGAAAGTGTGTGAATATTTGTATATATATGTATGAGGAGAGGTTGTGGTGGGTGTGTATATATGTATAATAAAACCTTAGTGGAAGTTTTACTTTAAAGTTCTTAAATTTTGACTGGAAAAAGTTTTTTATCAGATGAGAAGAAAAAGCCAAGAAAGAAAAAGGTAAGATTATAAATGAGAGTTTTCTTAATTTATATTAGGAAACTTTTTTTTTTTTTTTTTTTTTGTCTTCTGATATTTGGAAACTTATTATAAAGAAAAAGGGTTTCTTTTTGGTGGAGGAGGATCACTGAAGTGTGAAATGGGTACGGTTTATTTTACTTAAATATTCAACAGAAGAATATAATAATAAAGATGGTACAAGTGTATATTATAATAAATGATTGTATTTTCTTTATAGTTATTATTATTTTTTTAAAAAATAATATAGGATCTTGGTCTACTCACACCTCCGATATTAGAACATGTTATATAGCCTTCTCCCAAGAACCACTCGACCATTCTTAAAATTATATATACAATTTTTACCAGTTGAGCTATTCACTCTTAATTTTCTTTAATACTATTAACTATGATATTTATGATCTTGATTTTCTCAAACACTCATCGTTGCGAAATGGACTATTTATTAAAGTACAAATCCAATCCTGACTGAAAATTCAGATTTAGAAACGAAGATTAAGTTTCTCTCCAAAGGAATATATATATATGTAACCAAGTGAAATATCATCACTTGGTATTTTTCAATTTATTCAGAGACATTTTGTCGAAAACTGTGTTTTATTTATCATTATGTAATTTTACATGGATATATCCATTTTTAATCTTAGGTTTATTTATATTATGAAGTAAATGATAGTATTTCGGTTCATAATAAAAATTTGATCGTGAAAACAAAATATATATATAGTTATGGATTTGAATCCATGATAGTGTGGTTGGTACATCATTGCGATATTTTAAAGCCTATTTTAAAAGAAAAGAACTATTTTTGGGTTTCCCATAATGAGGAAAAATAATTAACTATAGAATCAAGGTGAATTTATCGAAGAAGAAAACTCTTTTCCCCAAAAAGAGGATATTACAGTACCGAAAAAACTATTTAATTGTGTTTGTTGTTATGCATTTTTAAGTTATGAAACATTATTAAATGTTATATATATGCATGCAAACGCATGTAAAAATGTTAAATGTAAACTATACTAATTTTTATGCTTATATTTTGTACAATATCACATACATATGATATAAATATCCTGCAGACATATATTTTTTTTTACTACTAAAATCAAGAAAGGAGTCTCACATTTAATTAATGATTAAGCAAGATGGAACATTATCTCTTGTAGTTGTAGGTGTAGTAACTAGTAAGTGGTAAGTGGTAAGTGGTAAGTGGTAAGTGGTAAATATAATTGCTTGATACATATATTCATATATGTACTCTATATTATTTGATTAGCATTAATATTTTTTTTCTTAGGAAATGAAAGAGAAACATCTGCTGAACATATGCAGAATAAAAATATTATAACTTAACTCAAAACTCTGATGTAATACAAATTCACGTGGGATGAAATTTAAATTCAATGTATTATTTTTTTTTGAAACGAAAATTCAATGTATTATTGTGCATGGGTTTTCTACACTCCTCCAACTAACACTAATCTTTTAAATTATTTTAACCAACTAACCCTTTTTGGGTTTAGTTGAGATCCTCTTAACAATTTCTTTCTAAAAAAAGAAAATCTTGTATAAGTTTAAAATTTATAAAGAATTGTTTATTTGATCATACGAATTATTAAATGAAAAAGAGTACACAGTGGTCGAGGCTGGATCTTATCATGGGATCCAAAACATAGGATTCACTGTGCACAAACGGCAGAGTTAGATTCTCGATGACCTTATTGCATAAAGACAGACATATTCACTGATACTTACTCTGATCTCTTTCTCTTCTTGGTTTTAAAACAAATTTTGAAAGCTTTCAGTCATTATTATTTAGACTTCTCTGTGTACTACTATTTGTCAGGTTTATGATCAAAGTTTTGGTGCAGTGATATGAAACATTTCTAGCGAATCTAGCCGCACACTGAAAATATAAGTTCTCGAATTACAGAAATGTAATTAAAAAAAAAAAAAAGACAATAACATTTACTCTGTTTTTTTACTGCTTAACCAATTCTACAAAAAATTCAACGATAAGAACTTAATGGTGGTATCACTATATCAACATTGTCACAGCCGACCCGAAAAATGTAGAAGGCCACAATATAGAACAAGAAAAAAAGATATATAGTATAACATATGTACCATTAGAACAAGTAACATTTTTGAAAAAATTAGTCGATTTTTTTGTCTAATATTACAGACCGCAAGCACATATTTGGTTCTTGGTCTCATGGCCACCACTAAACATTGCTCAATTTCTATTCTCAATGAAATGTAATTCTGATTATTAAAATCCCTATGCCGAACAAGTAATATTAGAGTAATTTGAATAATATTGAGTAAGTTTTTTTTTTACAAAAAAAAAAGAAAGATCGAGTAAATTTAGAAAATTATGGATAGTTATAATTGAGACATTTTAGATTATTTTGATAAATGGTGAACAGTTTTTAAATGTTGTAAAAATACCGTCTCTAAATTATCAAACACAACGAAGCATATCCTCTTTATGTGTAGAAGATTTTTAAGTAAGTTTTATATAATTTTAAAATCATCATAATATTTTATGTAAATACTCTATTCTTATCCTTATCAGATGTAATAAACCATCGCCATTCAAACAGATAATTACATTTAATTTTTATTCATTGGATGGATTATATCCAAATGGGAGACAAAAGCTGGTCATTGTTTGGGTTTATTAAGAGTTCCAAAGAGATGATTTATGGAGGAGATAAAAGTTACTCGGTTGAAGTGATGTTGTTAAATTAGCCTGATCTTTGGATTTGATGCCAGCAAATGAACCTCTGCTATGAAGCAAAACCTTCCCTAGCTCATTCTGGAGTAGTTAGCTACCACTACAAGATTGTTGTTTATTTGACCATGAACAGCCTATGTAACATTTTATTTAGGAAGGGGCAGGTGGTTCCCATAACGGAAGAATGACTTTATGGGTTAATCGTCGAGTTTCACGCCATTCTTCAAGCGCAAGAAATCATTCATTAGTTCTCTTCCATATAAGATGCTAGACCAGCCATAAGGGAGCAGCATGCAGATTTTGTAACTGCCAAAAAATCAGAAGTTGGATAATATATGATTTTAATAAAAAAACCCTGGAAAAGAGCCAGTCATGATCGTTGAGAAATCTCCAGGGATATTTTGCTAGCATCACTTAATTGAAAAGTTGAATGTCTCTTAAACCAAGTTCCTTATTTTTAAGAGAAAGGCATAAGTTGTCCCAATTTATCCAATGAAATTTTCGTTTTTCTTCTAGAGAATTCCGCCAAAAGAATGTTTTTCAAATCAACTCTCGGCTAGCTCTCCTACTTTGGAGCCTGCTCTTTTAAAATTACCTCTGATGTCTCCCTATCTAGAACACAACAAACTGCCAATAGTGTTACAAGGATCACCGATACCAATCCTACGTGGGTTCCGGTGCTCCTTCTTGGCTTCATCATGTTTTGTCCTTCATCTATTCTTTAAAGTTTCTCCTGTTTTAAAATTTGTATTTTAAATATTTTATTCTTTTTCCCCTCTTTAATTTAATAAAATCAGTGTTAAAAAAAGAAAAGCTTATGTCCAAATTGGGGTCAGTGATCCGACCCAAATTTCGAAATGCACAAACCTAATTTGTAGTATGCCATATACATGCCCGCGGTAGAGTGAAAATATCACAACTCATTTGAAAATGTCAAAAATGCAAAAAGCCATAGATTAAATGGGACATTCCCATAAGAATTATTGATAGAAAACTCAAATGTCTTTTTTTTTTTTTTTTTTTAATATATAAACTCATACAATTTAAGTTCTTTGATGGTAAAAAAATTATAATAACAAAAATGAGGAGGATCTAATCTAACTGTGGCACAAGTAATAATAGTACAACTCCTTTCTCACTGATTTCACCTGCACACAGAAAACACAAATTTGTTTTGGTTAAACAGAACAGCAATTGAAACACAAAAAACCTCTTTCTCCTACTCCGAAGACGGTAAGCAAATGAATATATCTTAACATCATGCTTTCAGAGCGCTCTGATCAAGAGTTCAGGTTTTACGCGGACTGTAAAGTTCGAGTTTTTGGCCATTTCAGGTAACCAGATAAGCGAAGAACAAGCCCGAGAAAGTAAGTACCTATTGAATGATAGGTGAGTGTCTGGAACTTGGAGAGAGAATCAATGATCTTGATCATAAAACCATGGATCTGTCTCTCCTGCTACATGCTGAAAACTGAATCAAAGCTACATCACTAACTCGTATGTTCAGTGTATGTGTGGATTGGGGAAAAGCAATTATGTCTCTGGTGTTTGCTAATTGTCGCCAAATGACATGGACTGGCCTAATACGGTTCTGATCCGAATCTGCAAAGCAAAAGAGATTGAAAGAACACAGTCCAGTCAATAATGAATGATTGAGTTATTAAGGTAAATGGTATAGAAATTGCTATAAAGTTTACTCTTTTATGACCTTAACATCGAGGCAAGCATCGGTGACCATGTTCTTTAACTGGGGAATAATACCCTCATTCCGCAATTTTACATGCCGATCAAGTGCACCGGGACTTGAAGGACTGATGAGATTTATAATTGTCCAGACTGTTGCTGAACGTAATTGGCTCTCGCTGCTTTGCAAAAAGTTAAGCATGAAGTTCTCTGATTCAGCTTTTTCTTGAGGAAACAGCTGCTGCATGACTGCTTCTTTATGTAACTCGGTCCCACTAGCCACATTTGTGAGCACATACATTCCCTGCGGACAATGAACATTCATATCAGCAATTTTAATCTAATGATATGGTAACACTATTTTTTTTCATTTTGTCACCTGTATTGCCATTTGAGCTTGTGGAGCTTTCCTCAATTGCCTCCCAACAGTATCTAAGATAAGACCATCTTCATCAAATACAAATTCAATGGAGTTAATGCATCCATCAACAAGATTACGGAGGAGAGCTAAAGCTTGCTCTTGTACCAAGGGCTCGGGATCTGAAGAGAACGAGTTTGTTAGTTGTTATTTGACAAAATTTTGCATAAGATGGATCCTATGAATTTGGTTAGAGGACTCTGCAGAATGACCTACCACTAATAAGGCAAGCAAATCCTTGAGCTTTAACGTCTGAATAAAAGAGCTCCTTACGTTTATTGTCAGCAAAAAACATGAGATTCCTCAAAGCCCTTAAAGCGCTACACCGAGTGTTTGGTTCCATAGATTTTGACAACTCAATAAGCTGCTTTATGCCACCATACTCTATAAATGTTGACTTAGGTGACGAAAAATCCAATACTATATTGCTCAGAGCACCAAGTACTGCAACCTAATATACATCATAAATTAGTCTTTAGACAAACAATTCAGGAAATGAGACAATTTAGTGTAACACGGTACCTGAACAGAGGATGATGGGTCATGCAACAACTGAACCAAAGCAAGCACAACATGCTCGTTGGTGAAACGTCCTGCACTCAAATTCTAATAGACATGTCTCAGGGGACTTACCACTTATAACAACACAGCTGAAAATACTAATAGTATCAGGTCCCAAATGTATAATGTTAACAAACCTTGACTGATCGAGCAGCATTTCTAAAGCAAATGCATGCCGCAGTTCTTACATCCGCGTTTTTGTGTCTTAGCGCACTAAACAGCAGGTCTAACACCTAGTAGAATGAAAAAAAGACTAACAAATATACGCAACGTATAAAATATACATACTAAACGAACCGAATATCCAATCAGAA
This sequence comes from Odontarrhena argentea, assembly GCA_900406245.1. Taxonomy (NCBI): domain Eukaryota; kingdom Viridiplantae; phylum Streptophyta; class Magnoliopsida; order Brassicales; family Brassicaceae; genus Odontarrhena; species Odontarrhena argentea. The sequence goes on along the minus strand of OVAF01000177.1, from coordinate 14,921 downwards.
ATCAGCAATATGGAAACACACCTGCAATGCCAGGAAGCTACACCTGCAATCCTCCAGCTTTGAACATAATTCAGCTAAAGACAAAAACAAACCCTGAAGTCGTTTAGGCCGAAGCTCACTACCTGTCTTCAAGATGTCAACAATACTATCAATGGCTTTGGCCTCATAAGCTAATTTCTGCAAATCCTCTTTATCCGCAATAAAACAAGATAAACCCAAGGCAGCATCATCTCCAGATTGACCAGGATCGTTAAGCAGCTCAAGCAGAGTAGTTATCAACGTTAATTTGGTTCCCATGTTTCCAAGATAAGACGGAGAAGTATTGTATATGACAACTAAACAGAGACAAGAAAGCAGCCTCGTCCTCGGATACCTATCCTTTGTTAACTCGGTCACAGAACTCAAATATCTCCCGGACTCAAGTCCAACAAAACGCGAAACAGCTTCAGGATTATTCCTCAAAACCGTAGCTAAAGATTCAAGACAGGCTTCTCTCTGACTTAACGAACCATCGAGAAGAACAACAAGCTTCTCCAAAACACCCGCATCACATAGAACCTGCTGCTCGACACTTGTTCCACAAGCGTGCGCAATAATGCTCGCACCGAGCCCGCTAACATTCTCATTCTCGCTATTCAACAAGGAGAACAGAAACTCCATGTTCTTCTCTTGAAGGAAATCATACTTTGGAGCTAGATTAGACTGAAATATCATCCTAAGCGACCGAGCTCCCGCATCAACTACCTAAAACAATCGAGATACAGAGACAATTCAAAGGTGGAAACTTTCTACCACAATTTCGCAAATCCAAACCGTTCAACAGAGAAATCGAATCTAGAACAACAAATTTGGGGGAAATGAAGCCGAAAGTCAATACCTTTTCATCAGGGTTAGTGAGAAGACGAAGAAGATGAGGGAAAACACCAGCGTCAAGAACAGCTTGAACTCCAGCTTCAAACCCACAAGCGAAGCTCCCTAAAGCAGCCGCAGATTGGACGAGGATGTTGTTACATTCATCGGAACCGTTGTCGGAATCAACGAGAGCAGAAGCAATGGCGGGAACAGCTCCAAGTTTGAGAAAAGAGAGCTTCTTCGTTCGATTTCCGATAATCTGGTTTTTGACCTCACGAAGGGCCTTGAGCTTGACTTGAGGGTCAGAAGAAGCCAGACGAGAGAATACATCGGCTTGACGATTACCAGAGGAGGAGGAGGAGGAGGTGGGCATGGTCGGAAATTTTGATTCTCCGGCGAAGTGGAGATGATAATTGAGGAAGAGCCTTCTTCTTCTTCTTCTTCTTCTTCTTCTTGAGATTGGAAAAGTATGGCAGAGGAGTTTCGTAAAGGTTTCGACTTTTTTTTTGTTTCTTTTCAGATTAGAGTTGTTTTTGGTTAAATTAAAAATTGCTATTAACCAATCATGTTAAAGAAGAGTTTTTCTAAACATAGGTCCCTTTTGTGCTTTTTCTTTGCTTTCTTAATTTTAATTTTTTATTATCAATTTAACAGAATGTGATTTTGTATTCAAAATTATAAACTAAAATTGAATTGGTATTCAAATTTCCCACATTTTCTTTTAAATTTTATTAATTGATATATATATATATATATATATATATAT
>OVAF01000177.1:0-13214 GCA_900406245.1 Odontarrhena argentea | reverse complement strand
CCTTTTTTTTTTTTTTTTTTTTTGATACAACATAATGCTTACAAGTTTGACAGTAAATCGCATAGAATTATTTGCATCTTCAAAATTCAAATTCATATTTTTGTATTACAACCTCATTTTTTTTAATCATCTGAATTGCATTGAAGAAAGAACAGAGTCCAAACAAACTTAGAAAACTCAAAACAGAGGAAAGGTAAAAAGGAGGAGAAGAACACCACAATCCTAAAAATAAGGATTTCTAGGTGTTACAACCTCATTAGAACACAGGTTTAAGAGCAATTAAAATATGCTCCTCTCTATAAAAATTTCCATTCTTCAGCTCCTGAGAAAAGACCAAGGTCCTGTTCCTGTCCCAATCCTGTTTCAATCACAAACAAATTCTGTTATAAAAAACTTCCAATTTATTTTTTTACCTTTTTAACTACAAGAAACAGAGATGTTCATAAATATTTCTTACCGCCAGAATCCAACGGCTGCTCTAAGACTCATGTAAATGGTGAGACCAACCCAAAGTCCAATAAACCCATGAGTCCATGAGAGTAAGAGCAAACACAAAATGCTAACTATAGCCACCAATACTAATGAAGCTGCGGCGTAACCGAAATCGGATGCTCCAAAGTTAACTCCATCGAATACAAACGCTAAGGCGTTGATTGGTTGTGTTCCTGCCACAAACTTTAGGAAACAAGAACTGGTTTTAGCCACAATGTTAATTATTAGACTAATTTGGTCTGAAGTCGGTTAATTACCGGAAGTCCTATGCTAATTAGGCGCAAGACTTCATCGTCTTTCGTGAATAGTCTTGCTCCGAAATGCAATGCTGCTCCAAGTATAACCGCGAGTAGAAACCCAAGTACCAATCCAAACTGTCACAAGTTTAATCCTTTAGTTCGCGATTTAGTTTCAAATTGATCACAAACCGAATCTTTATAAGCTTAAGTAACATAGGCTTCAATTGTTTGTTTAGGGTTGAATTTACATTTATGTATACATTTAGTTATATACTCTTTTCATGTAAACACAAACTTAAAATTTGTGTGTACCTGAAGTACACGAGAGGCGGTAGCTGCAGCTCTTTTGTAGTCTTTTTTGGCAAACGCGCTGGCTAGTATTGCCTTCGAAAAGAAAGAACAACCATTTTGTCAAAACTTTAAACCCGCCTTAGTTAGTCGAAAAAGATGCATCAAGGAGAGAGATCTCAAAGGCTAAACCTGGCCAGCTACAGCGAACCCATCTGCAAGAAGTGAGGTAGCTAACCAAACCTGCAAGCAAACTTGGAAAGCTGCCATTGAAGTAGCTCCTTCTCGTGCAGCTAGTGACGCGGAAAGAGTTACACAGAATGTTACCGCGATTACTCTCATCAGTAAAAGGAAGCCTGAAGATATAAAAGTGAAACAAGAACCAAAATAGTGTTATGATCCCACATGATCAACATGATCTCTTCTTGTTGCAAGGAAAATATTACCATTTTTCATAAATCTACAGAACTGAAGATGTTTGGTACTCATATTAAAGATATCGACTTGACTCGTCAGTTTCCACAAGAGTATTCCGCACATAAGGTATCTGAAAATGTTGATAGAAACGGCTAAATTAAAGCAGAGATGGTTTTGAGATTATCCAAGCTTCCAACATGTGAAATTTGAAACTCACTGGGATATAACATGAGCCGTGGCAGCTCCCGTTACGCCTAGGCGTAACACAAATATGAAAATCGGGTCCAGTATTATATTTGTGACATCTCCAATCACTATAAAAGAGATCACAAATTTTTTCAAATCATAAACTTTGTTCTGTTTCAAGAACTTTGATCATATAATAAAATTTTGGCAGTACCAGTAGCGTATAACGGAGTTGTCGTATCTTTAAATCCGCGGAAAACGCCTTGTGTCGCGAGTGAGAGAAGAACAGCAGGAGCACCGAGTGATCTAAGAGATAAATATCTTTGAGCAGGTTTCAACATTGGAGAATCCTGTAAAAATTTAAAACCATGTTTTAACAGATCTCATCAATCTCATAAACATCACGTATTGAGACCGAAAGATCGATACTTTACGTGTTTAACTCCCATAAAACTCAAGAGAGGTTTGGCTGCGGATATAAGAAACACAGCTTGAAAAAGGCCGAGAAAGCCACCAATGATCAAAGCAGAAGAAGCTGATGGTATACTTCTTTTCTTAACTGGAGACTTACTAACACTAAAGATATTACTACAGATTTTAGATTCATCCGATATAGAATCTGAAACCAAAACAAACAAAAACAAACAAACAAGTGATTATCATTTGAGAAAACCAAATAAACAGAGGAGTGATGAAGTTGCTAAAGAAACAATTACCTCTATTGTTTTCAGGAAGCAGTTCTTGAGTTTCTTCCTTTGTATCGTTAGTACCATTTTCGATACATTCTTTATGATCTTGGACCGCGACATTTTGCTCGGAACTACAAGCATCTTCCTCTGCTACAAAGGAAGTTGTGATGCTAACTAACGGGAAAATAGCGATTCTCGAAACTTGGTTAAACAAAGCAATTGAAACTCCAACCGCAGCAAGCTCTATAGGGCCTGTAAAATCATCAACCGAAAGAGTTAAAACCAATGATCGTAAAATGAAAGAGTTGTTTGTTTGTTTGTTACCAATTTGGCCAATGAAGGCAGTGTCGACAAGAGATGCAATAGGATCAGCTGTTAACGCAAGTGCTGCAGGTAAAGCTATTCGCATAATCTCTAAACCGAGCTCATCAAATTTCAAAACTGATCTGATTCATTCATTCAAAGAAACCCAAATGTTTGATCATGAAAAAAAAAAAAAAAAACAGAATTCATACAATACTGAAGAAAAAGGTTACCTGAAATCACTTAGGAAGATGTAAAGAGGGTTTTTGGGAAAATCAGAAGAAGTTTCTAAGTTGAAACTTTCTTCAGGCATCATTAAGAGAAACAGTAACTAAAACCTTCTGGAGTTTGTAAGCTTCACCCAAAAGTACATAAAAAAAAATGTCTGAAAAATCAGAGAAAGTAAAAATAAAATGATTCTTAGTTGATGGTGACATTTTATTAGATGCCTCCCTCAAAAAAAGAAAAGAAAAAAGATGATTATTTTCAGGTAAAGAGAAGAGCTTTTAAGGCTAACCACACATTACATATATTACCTTAGACAGACTTCAAAATTATTGATTGATGAAACAATGTCATCCACAAGTCAAACTGGAATTTTAGTGTTTGACTCTCTTGGTCTTGTGTTGATGTTGTTGTGTGTATGCAGAAACCTAGAAGATTCCATTACCACACAAAAAAAAAAAACCCAGAAAAATTATGGGATGTTCTAAGAAAAAATATAAGTTGAAGAAATTAAAGAATTGGTTATAACCACAGAATTTTTTTGTAGCACTAATTGGATAACGACAATTACTAAAGAGAAAAAAAATCAGAAAAGTTGAAACTAACCAACAAAAATATGAAAAAAATGTGTAAGAAACTAAAAGGTGAATAAGATCAAAGAAAGCAAAATGTAACGTAAAAGAAGAACACACCTTTTTTTTTTTTTTGTCTGAAACCAATATAGAGGTCAAATATGTCTCTTTATTTTTTTCTATTTTTAAGAAACAATTTCCCAGAAATTTTGAAATTAGCAAAGAAAAAACAATTTCAAAGCTAATTAAAACCCTTTATTTTTTTTTCTTGTTCTCTCTACCAGTTTGGAAAATATTGTTACACTCTGTTTTGGAATTTGGAAAAATTGGAATAGGGTTTTTAAAAATATGAATCATATGAAAAAAAAAAAATGGAATCAATCAAGGAGTAGGAAGTTGGAAAAAAAAAAAAAATTTGGAAAATAAATGGTTGAGAGTAAATAAGAAGTTTTATGCATGTAGATGGAAGGTGGAACGTGTTTTAAGTTAGAACACTGGAGAATTCTATCTTTTATAGAGAAAATAATTGTACTTTTTGGAATTAATAAAAAATGTGTATATTGACTACTATTTTTTTTCGCATAAATGACTTTATTGGTATACTAAACCTTAAAACGACAGAAATGATTTGGGCAGTCCTATAAGTTTCCTCGTTTTATTTCATATACTATAAACTATATATGGTTTGTGTTGGGTATTATCCAGGGACGGAGTAACTATAAACTATGGTTTGTGTTGGGTATTATGCAGGGGCGGAGCCACTTTGATAGTGGGAGGTGCAACTGCACCGGGTAAAATACAAATATTTAAACGTTTTTCATTAAACATCATATGGAAGATGGCAAAATGGTGACAGCTGCACCCCCTCAGCTACGAGGTGGTTGGTTTGATTCCCCCAGTATTACAAATTTTGCTCCCGCTTAAATATAAATCTGGATCCACCATTGGTATTATCTATGCTATATTATATATTCATATTCAAATCGTATGATGCATATTGTTGAATCATACATATCTGTATCATACATATCTGTATGCATATGTTTTTTAAAAGGGGAAAAATCAAAAATTCCTCCCATGGGTACGGTGTACCTCTAAACTAAGGAAGATTTTTGTTTATTAGTACACCGCGGAAAATTATAATCAGATTTTTTTTTTCTAAAGTAATTTCTTTTCTTATACATTCTAGAAAGTTAAAAAGGGTAATTCCATACAAATTGAGTTTTGTATCAAGATTTGATGAATGTGATTTGGATGTTGCTCAAATAAATCCCTGAAATCTAAACTCTAAAATGTTAAACCTTAAACTCATATATTAAACACTAAACCCTAACCGGGGTAAGGTGTAAATTCTAAAGCGTAATTCCTAAAACTCTAATCAATTCTAAATCCTAAAAAATGAATTTTTGAAAAGACAAAAAGGGTATTTGATAGAATCGACATGTGAGAAGTGAGATTTCTTAAAATTTCACATAAAACAATCCGTTGGATTCAAACACTCTTATTAAAAAATACAATTAATGTTGCATATAAATTTTAAGTATTATCATTCTTGTGAGTAATTCAATGATGAATGTAGTGTTGAATTATATTCGAATATAGACGGTAAAAAACTAGCATCACTACATAGATCACTAGACTATAAGTTATTGTCATCATTACATTTTTATCATTCAAAATGAATCACACATAAATGATAAATCCCAAAGGTAATAAGTTGGATTATTGATGATAATAATATCTTTAAGCCAAGCTCCAGTTAGTGTTGATCATTGTGTTGTGTATAAAGGCTTTCAAGAGAAATCAGAAAACTCAAATCATATATATAATCAAGGAGCGTATTTTTTATTTTTCATTTAAAGTGTTCATATCGTTACTAACCTAATTAATAGATTTTATTATTAAACACTAAAATAAGTATTAATCACATCTTGAAACCTTACAATTGATATATTCTATAATTTTAAGAGTTATAGTTCAACAATTATTGATAAAGTTGGTAGCAAAATAATTATACCAACTTTCAATATTATCTCACGAAGTTATGTGCATTTCAAAACATAATAGACATGTTTATCAAGATTGTATGTGATTGCCAATAATTTGAGTTATCAGTGTCTTCTTACTTTGTTAATGTGTTCTACGGGAGTTATTTATGAAAATATATGATTATGTGGATCATCGATCCATCTATCTCAACACTCAGCAGTTGAATACTCATACCCGAGTATATAATCTACATTAATTCCCTTAAATTCAATTGAAAATATATCTAAGAAGGAGAAATTAATAGACATATTAAACATAAAAATGTAATTGACGATGAAAAATGATTTCAAAGAATTATTTGAAAACTTTTACCCAAGGAAACGGTCTTTAATAAAATGAAGTAAACATCAATATTGTATACATTTAAGTTATATGTAGCTATGTATCTTTTACCATTTACAAAAAGGTTTTGTAAGCAAAATATATCATGTATTATACTATCTTTGAAATAATATATGTTTATTACTAATTTCAATATATATGTGTGTGTGTTTATTAATATTTTGTGATTTGTTTCACTCTAAATAAGAAAATTTAATATTTTTAAAGGAATTAAAATTATAATATGCGCAACACGTGAGTATTAAGCTATCTATTTGAAGAAGTAAAAACTAAATTAGCTTAAGAAACTAAAGAATAAGGGGAAATACTCACTTTTTTGTCTATGCAAAATATATGAGTGTTCATCCAAATTAACATTTTTAACTTTTTAGTTTTTTAAAAATATTTTATAGGGTTTTAGGGTTTAAAATCTAAGGTTTATGCTTAAAACCCTAAACCCTATTAAATTTTTTCAACTCTAAACCCCTAACATATAAACTATAAAACCTTAAAACTTAAACTCATATGCTTATTAAACATAAAACCTCAATCTTACAAAGTTTCAACTGTAAAATAAATTTCAAAACTCTAAAATTAACTCTAAATGAAAAATAAGTATATATGATTAATGAACAACCAAATGAAGATAATGGGTATACACTGTGGAATTCCTTCTAGTGAGTATATGAGATTATGGGTATATAATAATTAGGCCCGCCCGGGCCTAAGGATGAAGAGGAAAATATTTTAGACATCAACATAATATCAACACTTAAGGGCATCAAATTTTGGAAATGTAGTGTAATGAGTTTTTAACTCTAAGTAGCATTCACTTTGTAGTGTCCGAATCTCTTTGGCATCAAATTTTGTTTTTCCAACATTTTTGGGCATCAATTTTTTTTTTCCCTTAGGCATCTATGACCTATGGTCCGGCCTAATCATAATCATATTTGTCACAATTTCTCACAAAAGGAAAAAGGCACTAATGAAGATAAATATAATTGTAGCCACATATACTCCTATCACTCAAAGTTTGTTAACGTCAATTACGATCGAAAAAGTTGATGTTGACGTTGGGAGAAAACTAAACAACAATTTATGGAACCTCTATATTCATTTTAGAACGAGAAACGTGAATAGGAATCGAATGTAGACAAGTTACAAAAACCTCTTACCTCTCTGAATGTTTATCTCATAAAGAAAATAAAAATTGTTAGTTTGGCTTTCCATTGAAAAGCGTATGGGTAATACCTAAAAGGTGGTTATGAATATGATCAGAACAAATTTTCATTAAAATGTAATGTAAGATTAAAGAACCCAAATATATTATATTCTTTTCCAATCTTTCCCTAACAATTTCGGAATTTCCAACAAATTTTAACCAAAGCAAAAAAAAATCAATAAAAAAGTAGAAATAAATTTGGAAAAATAATTAGTTGAAATTTTTGAAAAGTCGAATAGCCATTGCGTATATGAAAGATGGAACTATATGTCTTTTATGTATTAGGATTGAATAATTTGTAATTTTAGGAAAATAAGAGAATAAATAATTAAAGGTTTAAGTAAAATACGGGAAAATTCAAAACTACAATATTTGAGTTACCACTTTTTAAAAGTACCATATTTTTAGGATCTATTTTCTTTAAAATATATCGATTCTAAGTAAAATTACAATTTTGAATATTTTAAAAAGTTTTATAATGTTTCATAGGATTTTAAGGTTTATGATCCAGGGTAAACCTTAAAATCATTTACCCTATAAAAGGTTTCAACTCTGAAATCCCTAAAATATAAATCGTAAAATTTTAAACCTTAAACCCAAATAATTATTAAACATTAAACCAAACTCTCTAAAATTTTAACCTTAAACTCTAAGTTCTAAAACCCTAAAATGTACTAGAAATCCTATAAAATGTTATTTTTGAAAAAAAAAATATATAGTACTCCCTCTGTTTTATAAAGATGAATTTTCTAGGAACAAACTATGTTCAAAAAGATGAATTTTTAAAAACTGTCTATGCATTTTTAGTTAATTTATGGTAAAAATTGTTGAATTCAAGAAGAATTAATTGTTACCAAAAGTATTGTCAAGATATTTAGAAAAATTCATTTTTGAAATTTCAATCCATAGATAAGTATTTTTGTATGAATCTATATTTGTATCATAAATGAATCCTTTTTTTTTTCTGGTCGGCATACATGAATCCATTTATATAACACTTTCAAAGGTATAATGTATTGTGATTATTTGAGTGGATCTTTTTTTTTTTTTTTTTTGGTAAGGCATTTGAGTGGATCATAGTTTAAAATCTAGCTACATATGTCATTAGTATACGAGTTTTAAGTTTAAAAAACTAATATATTTAAATTCATTATTTTTTATATATAAATAAGATACGGTATATATATAATTTTTAAATATTTGTGCGTGTTGTAACTTAGAATATAATTACATATGTCACAATTTTGCAGATGATCAATTTTGAAATCGAATATATTATATAATACATTTTTCTATTTTTATTCATTCACCTGTATATTAATGTGGATCCTAAACTAGTGATAAATATTACCTAAGTCCAAATATATTAATGATGTGTGATCCTTAATAAGTCTTCCCTGAATGATAGTTCTACCTATTCATTTCGAACCGAATTCTATACATGACCAGTGATAAAACCTTGGACTAAAAAAGCATGGCTAATAAACTTCTTAATTCCGATCTCCGGCGGTTAACAACCGTTACGATAGCTGGACATCTCTTCCTCTAATCTCAAGTGATTGGTTTATTCGAGTTCACGGTCCCTGGTATATCTGCCTACAAGGCATGATTACACGCCAACGGGAACCTTTGGCAGACATCTCCACCGTTGACGACGCAACGTTTCAGGCGAGAAGAAACGAGGCCAACCCTGATCAGGGACCTCAGCTTTTGTCCAGGGTTTCACTCAAAAGTACTCTGAGCCCATCAATTCCTTCAATTTCTTACAACTCAGTATTTCAACCAAGTCCAACAGTTTAGTTAGGCGTAACAAGCTAAAGGTTAAATCATCAAGTCTAATTCAATCAGCTCAGCCTCAACCATTTTTCTTCTTTGTGGAAAGAGATGCGCCATCAATTTCCTTTTGTGAAGAACTCTTCTAAAAGTTCAGTCATGATTCATGAAGGCATCACCAGCTCACAACTTCGTTCATCCACTTATAATAGTCGGAGAACTTCCTCTTTCAAAAGAGCGTCGATTCTTATCTACGGTGCACCTAAATTTTTTTCGGTTTAACCGAAAATATATATATAATTCGAAGGATGTGTTTGTAAATAAAAAATTTCAACAATTGGTTTCAGAGTAGAATTGACGAGAATTTTACTCTTAGGGTGTAACTGGATATGCAAAATATGAAATAGGAATATAATGAATGATTGATTCCACGCAATCCCACAAAAAATTCACAATTCATACTAAATAGAATATTGAAAAATATCCAAAATCATTTTCCTGAATAGATGGGAAGAATCTATTTTCTTTTGTAATTTATTCATGATAATAAATGATAATGAATAAGTGGAATCATGGGATATTTTTTTATTGTTTTTATCCCATATCCCATTTTCTTTTATCCCATCTTTTCCAAATATTATTATTCATAATATTCATAAATTTGAGATCCAGTTACACCCTTAAGTAGAGTTTGGAATGAGTTTTTGAGTAGGGTTGAAGATGCCCTAAGTTTTAACTATTTAAGTTGGGTTGTAATCATTAAAGATTGAAGGATTAATCGTTTTTGTTTTTGTTTGGTTTGATGAATAAGTTTTGATTAGCCGTCTTATAATCCTTGAGTCATCGGTTGTGTCAATCCTTGGGTACTGATGTTTAATTGATGATGTGGCGATGATTATAATTAAACATGTTGCAGATACGTACGGTCTTAAGAAGCAATAGACTTAGTTAAGGCATTAATAGAAAGATGACATGAATCTTAAAGATGATCAAATATGATACATATATCGAGTAATCAAGTAGATTATTTGCATGGTATTTGATTAATGATGTTATACGTACGGCCATTGCATGAGTACACATGTACATATTGGTTTATAGGATGTGTTGATTCATGAATGAAAGTGGAATATGGGTAGAAAACAAAATTTAAGTTTCTTCATTGATTGATGAACACAAATAGAATTATACAAAAATGTTTTACCTGAAATCTTGTAGAAAGATGCAATCAATGAGAGGGTTTCTTGGAAATTTTGTGGTGTGGGTTTAGATAATTCACATGTAAATGAAAGAATTTGTCTGCAAAATAAGATATTTATATATAAATGATTCTTATTAGTTAGGTAGGAGTAGGACCTGGCAATTTAGAGGCTCCAAGGAAAAAAAAATGAGACAATTTAATTAATTAATACATTTCATTTCGGGGAAAAAGGATTCAAGACCTCGAATTAAGTCAAACTAGAATTTAATGTTGATTCTTGTTTTGTGTAGAGAGTTCCAGAAGTCCAAAATTCTGATCTACAATAACAATTTAGTTTCGATCAAATAGAGAAAAAAGGAAAAAAAAGAAAAAACCATCACAGAGAAATTTGGCTACAACTGATTTTCTAACACTGAAAGTTTGTTTCACATCAATTACCAAAGAAAAATCGAAAAGGTTGATGTTAAGTGAGAGAAATTTTATACAAGCTGTTTGAATTTTGTTTTTTCTCGTAAAAGAAAAGAAAATTGTAAAGTTTCATTTTTAGTCGAAAAAATGCAACGAAAGAAGAATGTATTTTTTTTTCTTCTATATGAATCAATAGAGGTCAATAGTATCTCTTTAATGATTTTTTTTCTCATTTAATAAAACAATCCCAATAAATTACAACAATATTTTCATATTGTATGTATGTATATATTTTTTTTGGTCACCAATCTTGTTTCATTAATATTATTATCCCGACGTTACAAGAGTTTTTGCTAAGACGTTAAATCTAAAATTGAAGCTAGTACATGAAGAAGAAGCGGATACAAATCGGTTTCTCGCATAGGTAGATACCGGGAAGACCTTGCAAGAATCTTCACTTCGCTCGGTGATCAAAATCACAAGTTGAGCTTGAATTGGAGCTTGAGATGTCGTAAAGACAAAGCTTAAAATGACAGCAGCCATAGTCGAAAATAGTTGAGAGACTGATTTCTTTAGATTTGGTTTAGTGGGTTTTGAAGTCTTCACTATCTTAATGGGCTCAAGAGTCTTAAATTGTTTCCCCAAAATTAGGCCCAATAGCTGAGGTCCATCTTCCTTTGAGATCCATGGCAGAGAGGAGGATGTTGACAGCGATCGTGATTGGTTGTTGTAGTCGGGATCTCTAGCCGGAAAGGCCATTCCGTCGACGGCTGAAGAGAGATCCGGCAGTTGTTCTCCAGCAGACGTGTCTTTTGAGTATCCACAACACAGGCACAAGACCATCGGTTCCTGAAGCCATCCTGAAACCAGATCTAAAGCCCTGTTACCGTAGCGATTCAAGTTCGCCGGAGGTCGGGTTGTCTGGTCACCGGGAAGCGCGGCGGTGGCAAGGAACGAGCATAGTAAAGGCTCTGTACTTTTGTTTAAACGCGGCTCAAGAAGACACAGTTTGTAGATGATTTTATGGAGATCTAAGACTTGAGAAGGGTTGCTACTTACCCTAACCGGCGGCTCACTAATGGATCCCGGCGAGTTCGTTAGCTTCTTGTGTAGTGAGGGCCATAGACGAGGAGGAGCGGTGGTTGGTTTGAGAGCGAGGCGTGGTTGGATTGTTTGGACCAGAGGGGATTGAGGCGAAGCTTTGGGGTATGGCGGTGGATCCGGAGGAACCGGTGGTTGAGGGGGATCAGGAGGAGCCTTACCGGTGAAGCTCTGACGGCAGGAGGAGGATTTCCCCGACGGCTGAGCAAGACAGAGGCTGAGGGCTCGTGTTGTGCGGTGGGAGAGCGAGTGTGTTGTCATGCTACCGTCGGTGAAGAGATGCTGTTGTGAAGATCTGCCGTCCTTGAGTTGAAAAGAGACTCCGCCGCCGTCGACCGCCTTGGGGAGTGGGCCTGGGAGAAAAACACTAGGTTTCGTATGTATGTATATATATATTGTGTATATATATATAATGTAAACTCACAATGCATAACACTAATAAACAATATATTTAAGAATTCTTAAAAATTTTAGGTCAGGTCACTGAATTAACCAAATTAAACCGATTATTAGGATCAATTAGAGAATTGAGGGATTTTCAAGAAATTCCATCGAAGATTTGATGGACATAGTTGATCTCACTAGAAAAATGTTGATTATGAGATAAAACTTTGAATTATAAAAAAATGTTTAAATTTGAAAAATAAAATTTATATATATATATATATATATATATATTTAAAAAGAAATATTGTTTTATCTCCCACTCTGGCGAGAAACAATGGATGCTTTCCTCTGCAAGATTCTACCGTGCAACATCAGAAGGCGCGGTCAATTTCACCTTCATTGATGACCAAAACCCTAAGGAGGCTACCTTCTTTTCTTCATGGGCCTCATGTCACTCTTGGGCCGAATGTGGACAAAATCTCTACAGACTTTTGAAACCATCAAGCCCATCATTCTATGGCCAAAGAAATTAAACTCTTCGATATCAGCACATATAAGCATTGTTATCTCCAGCTTCGCCTATACGGCATATGAAGTTCTCAAAGCAGCGCCCAAAGCTGCCTCCCGTTTTGGGTTTCGACACCTTACGGTGTACTTCGATTCTCAATCTCTTGTCTCGCTATTGATTTTCAAGGGCGACGTCAACGAGCTGCGAATCGTTGTGGTCGACATCCGATGTCTTCTCCAATCCTTTGCTTCTATCTTTACAGTTTTTTATTCCTCGACTAGAATTTGTTGTAGCTGCTTCTTTTGCAAAATCTGTTCTACTATCTTTGTCTATGGATCTATGTATTACTTAATGAATGAATGACAAAGTGGTTTGCCCAAAAAAAAAAAAAATAAATAAAAGAAATATTGTTTATCCCCATCTTGAGAAATTCTCTAAAATACAATGATTATATATATCATCGTTTTTCAAAACTACCACTCAACAAATATTTTACAAATTTACCATTCTTTTTACATTTGATTTGACTATTGTATCCTTATATCTCTCTACGTTTAAATCCTTCTATGCACTTATCATCTCTCCGATGGCATAACGTTCTTGATATTTTCGATCCGAGGTCATTGCTTTTGTGCCCGTCATTACTGCGATTTTTCTTATGCTCACCATTTTCAACCTTTCTCTCAAAACCTAAAAATAAATTAATTCCTTCATTTTCCTCAATTTTCCAATCCCCATAAATATTATTTGAATCCTGAAGATTTTGTTCAGTATCGCCACCACAAGAAAGACGCCATGTTGCGTCGATCGTTTGCGTCGAAAATATTTCGACG
>OVAF01000176.1:224-59846 GCA_900406245.1 Odontarrhena argentea | reverse complement strand
ACAAATGACACTATAATTCTAGCATCATTTAAAAAGTGATGCTAACTTAAAAAAAAATGATATTAAAATCTAACATTTTTGTAGTGCATTATGTTGGTTATACTTGCAATAGTAAAATATGTTATTCTATACACACAAATAGGAGCAAATATTTTTAAAACGTGAATAACAAATTAATAAATGGCACTAAAAATTAAAACAAATATATAATAATCCAAACATTTTAGATTATCATTATTAGAATGTAATCAAATACATATTCTAAAATGTACCAATGTAAAATATATATTTAATCACTAAATACAAATCCGCGAACATATGAAAAGTCAAATATAGGTTAACAAAGTTGAAAACACACATACCCGCGCGTAGCACAGGTGAAAGACCTAGTATCCTCTAACAATCCTTGATGATTCCAAAAGTTTCCAGAAGGTTTTAAGCACGTTTTCCTCTTCGATCGAATCGAGTCTGGTTCGATCGAACCTATCTTTGGGCCTGGACCTGTCTTCAATAATTTGACCATAACTCCTTTGATATTGGGTCCATTGAGTTGATTCTTGATCCGTTGGAAAGCTTATTCACGTGGACTTGCACTCCAAATGTTTGCTGATTTTGCCGGAAAAACCTGATAAATGACCTGACAAAGCCTAATTTCGCAAAAACACTTTGAAATCACAAAATTCGTTAAATTAACAGTTTTTTAGGTGGTTCTTTGAGTTTCGTTAATAATAACACCGAAAATACATAGTAAAAAGTGGTAAAATATCACCCCCGTATCAGTTTTCAACCAAACGGTGGAAATTTTCAAAAAACTTCTTCATGGTATGGATTTCCTCAAATGTGGTTTGAGATGGACCATAGGTGCTCGCTAAACAAGATAGTTTTGTTTGAGGGGATTTATAGCTTTGAGATTGTTGTTTCTTAGGTTTGGTGTGTTTTGGACCATAGGTAATCGTAACAAAGATGCAAGTCAAATAGCTAGATTTTACAATATATATCTCATCTTTATTGTACTGCCAAAGTTGGCTCTCCCGTTTTGGAAATTTAAATAATCAAATAAAATAATTTTGCGCTTCTTAATTGACGTCTTATTTAATGAAATGAGAAAGCATATACTGTACCATGAGTAAATCTACCGATTTTACCAATTAATATAAAATTCAAACATTTAGAGTAAAACTTGATTTAATTTAACAATGTCATGAATCAATGCATTTTGGAGTAACTGAATGTCTAAACGAACGCACTAACTTAACTAAAAAATCACTTATACATGTAGTAGGAAAATGTTTCCCTATTTTGAAACTAAGTTTTGAGCATTAATCTAATTCGTTTAATCTGTTTCCAATGATTCTGTCGAATCATCTCTTGTATATTACATTGTTGTTTCTAGTTGTGATTTCTCTCTGTAACCGGTTTTATTGTTGAAAATTAATTTGTTCATAGAATTCCAAAGCTGTCAAAGCAATGAGAAAGGTAGTTACTTCTAAAATGATGAGAATTATGCTTTGTTTCAAGTGTCGAAAACTACCTTATAATGTTGTCATCTAGGCACTAAAAAATATCGTCTATTTGGAAAGGAGGAAACTGAGAACATCATCACGCTTCCTTAGCATGCAGAGAACTGAAGAGGATATAAGTTGCTACTCGCAGTGAAAGTTGACAATGATCAAAAGAATTTCCATTATAAACAAGTGTCATGGCTCTCCAAGCAAAATTCTTTTGTTTAAGGGGATTGATGTCTTCCAAATTCAAGCTTTGAGATTGATATATAGTTCTTGGTCTGTTTAGAACCTATAAAGAAAATTCAAACCAATAACAAAATTTTATGGTATAAGTCTCATATTTATTGTTTTGCCAAAATTGGTTATCTTGTTTTAGAGTTTTGAAATTTTGTGTAATCAAATATTTTTTTGTAATTGACATCATATTTACTAAGAATAATAAATCATATACTAACGGTAAATTTGCCAATTTTTAAGATTAATATCAATTCTAAACATCTAAATGAAAATTGATTTGATTTAACAATTTCGTCAAAATTGGTGAATTTTGGATTAACCGAAAGTCTAAGTGCACGCGCCAACTTAACCGCAAAAGAATTTATAATATAGATTTTTTTTTCCATATTTTTGAAAGTAAGTTTTCGGCATTTCTTATCCGTTGGTTCTGTTTTCCGGAGTTCTGTCGAGTCGGTTCTTGTATTTTACAGTGTGGTTTCTAGAAAATGGGTTGGATGTTCCAANTTTCAAAAAAAAAAAAAAAAAAAAAAAAATTGGAAAAGAAAAGAGAAAATAATTGATGCTGGTTGGAAATTGTCCGGAGTTTATCGGAGAGACATCACATCGTGATTCCAACGACACTCCGTCTCTCTATTTATATTTACAAGCACTTTCTCTAACCTCGTCTCTCCACCAATCTAGGGTTCTTACGTTGCTTTGACAATACGAAATTGACGAAAATTCCGGATTTGGTTTCCGTCTGTTTCATCCAATCTTGTTCAGATTCCGTTTGATCGGTGTTCCTCTCCTTGCCGGTTTGGGTGGATCTTGATTCTTGATCTTTGAAGATGACCATTCCTCATTCCACCGAATTCATGGTTGATAATGGAGTCTGTGATTTTCCATGCACTCCCGAGGAAGAGAGACGTATTGTCTCGGAGCTGACTACTGAGTCTGAGGATAATTTGAAGCAAGGGAATTTGTATTTCGTCATCTCCAAAAGGTCTCCTACTCGATTTTGCATCAAATCTGTAGATCCTTTGTGTTTGATTGTTTGATTGATCTGGAAGTAGGATGTGATGCTTCTCTCCCTGTTGTGTGCTTCCTCAATGTGTTCACCAACACTTTCTGGTTCTGTTAGTGCAGGTGGTACACTAGCTGGCAGAAATATGTTGAGCAATCGAAAAACGAATGTGCAAGTGGAGACTCTTCCGAAGAAGCTCCAAGACCTGGACCTATTGATAACAATGACATTATCGATACTGCAAACAGCACTAGTGATCCACAACTTCGTAGATTGTTGGTGGAAGGGGAAGACTACGTTCTTGTTCCTCAACCAGTTTGGAAAAGACTTCTCGAATGGTGATTCTTTCCTCTATTCCTGTGCTTTAATTTGATTGAATTGTGTTGTTAAGGCCGCATTACTGTTTCATCTAGTCTCTCTATGCTTATGGTCTTGCCCTTCTACAGCATCTATTGTTGATAACATATATTGTCGAGGTTGTAATATAGTTTCTTATCTTTAAGGTATAATGGAGGTCCTCCAATACCAAGGAAGTTGATCTGTCAAGGGTTTTATAGTAGGAGTTTTAGTGTGGAGGTTTATCCACTCTGCCTTATGTTGACTGACAGAAGAGATGAAAGTAGAACTGCAATACGGTTGGGAAAACAGGTATAGATGCTCTATAATACTACTCATACAATTAGTTATGCTTCAAGCTGCTTGTGGAGCTTATGCAAAGCCAAAGTCAATCTAAGGCCCCTCTTCCGTCCCTTGCTTACATGGGTTGCTGGTGTTTCAGGCCTCTATAAGGGAACTTTATGAGACGGTTTGTGCTATGACTGGGGTACCGCAGGAAAAGGTGTGTGCGAAGTTTTCTATTTATGATTAACTATTCATTGTTTCATATGGAGATGTGTTCTTTGCTTCACACTGATATGTATGAGCAGGCTCACATCTGGGATTACTTCGAGAAGAGGAAAAACGTACTTTTGGATCCTTCATCCAATAAGAGCCTGGAGGAGTCTAGCCTTCAGATGGACCAAGAAGTAAGTATGTTGGGTACTGTCTGTTATATAACAATTTTTAATGAATCATTTATGTCTCTTGCTCTTGGATATGTCACAAATTTATTTTGGGTCATTGTCTAGAATCTTTGCTGATGAATATCTTGTTGAAAGAAACACATTGGATAATTCATCCCTCTTGACTTCTTTTATAAAACATTTTACTTTCTTATATTCGGTGTTCAGATTTTTGTTCTGATGCTGACTGGTGCATCCTATGCAGATTCTTCTTGAAGTTGATGGATCCTCTTCTTCTCAAAATGCTACGAGCTCGGCAGGAAATGAGCTAGCCCTGGTACCTCTGGAACCATCAAGGTCACGTGTTACAATTGCTGGGGGCCCTACCCTATCTAATGGTCATTCCACCACATCAAAGTTTAGTCTCTTTCCAAAAATGACTTCTGAAGATGATGGTTGGGATTCTTTGAGTACTCTTGGAAAAGGAGAGAAGGGAGGATTAGCAGGATTGAGTAATTTGGGGAATACTTGCTTTATGAATAGTGCTCTTCAGTGTTTAGCCCATACACCTCCGATAGTTGAATACTTCTTGCAAGATTACAGTGATGACATAAATAGAGATAATCCTTTGGGAATGTGTGTAAGTATTTGATATTTGATCTTGTTTCTACTTCCTCATGTGAAGTTATCACACGCATTCTAAATATAATTCTATTATTTCAATATCCAGGGTGAGCTTGCTATCGCGTTTGGTGAACTGTTGAAAAAATTGTGGTCATCAGGAAGAACCGCAGTTGCACCGCGCTCTTTCAAGACAAAATTGGCTAGATTTGCTCCGCAGTTTAGTGGTTACAATCAGCATGATTCTCAAGTTAGTAATTTCCGCTAATATATGCAATAATTGCCCAAATTCCTTTTTCCTGGCAGTTTTGTTTGTGGATTTCCTCTCTGACAGTTAAAAAAAAATATATATTTTATCCAGGAACTGCTTGCTTTCTTATTGGATGGGCTGCATGAAGATTTGAATAAGGTAAAGCGAAAACCTTACATTGAGCTTAAAGATTCCGACAGTCGTCCGGATGATGAAGTTGCCGAAGAGCTTTGGAACTATCATAAGGCCCGAAATGATTCGGTTATAGTTAATGTCTGCCAAGTAAGTCGCTCATGCGGTTTTCTTATCTCTTCTCTCATTGACTGTTCATCTGGTTCTAGGTTTTGGTTCAAGATTTGGAAGATTCTGTCTTTTATTTTTCCTGACCATTTCTTATGATGTATTCGATTTCTTTCAGGGTCAATATAAGTCAACTCTGGTTTGCCCAGACTGTGGAAAGATCTCAATCACTTTTGATCCCTTCATGTACTTGTCGTTACCATTGCCATCAACACTTACGCGAACAATGACAATTACGGTGTTTTATTGCGATGGAAGCGGTCTTCCGATGCCATACACTGTAACAGTGCCTAAACAGGGGTCTTGTAGAGATCTTAGTACTGCATTAGGTATTGCGTGCTGTTTAACCAGTGATGAGAGCCTTTTACTTGCAGAGGTATGACTTTTGGTGTGATCCTTTCGTATATTTAGTTGCCTTTTTCTTTTTTTTTTTTTTTTTTTTTTTTTTTTTTTTTGAAACTTTTGATCAAGGTGTGGCATTGTCCTCTCAGGTTTATGATCACAAGATCTTTAGATATTTTGAGAATCCGCTGGAGTCACTTAGTTTGATAAAAGATGATGAGCATATTGTGGCTTATCGGTTGAATCAGAAGCAGAAAGGATCACAAAAAGCAAAACTCGAAATCCTTCATGGAGGGCAAGAAAAGTGAGCATACTTGGTTTTGTTTGTTACTTGAGAACTATTTTTCTTTTTTCTTCTTGGGTTCAGCTTTTATAGATCATAACTAGTGGATCCCACAGGGCTGTGGACAGTGTTCGAAGCAAAGATGTGAAGCTTTTTGGAACTCCTTTTGTCACTTATGTCAACTCAGAAGCACTAAGTGGAACCGACATTGATGCAATTATATCTGGATTTCTGTCACCTCTACAGAGGGTTCATGGCTCATCTAAGACTCATAATGGAAGAGAAAATGACCACCTACCTGATGCTGCTGCTGACGAGACAACCGGAATTTTATCATCCCTAGATACTAACATAGACGACGCATCTGATAGAGAGTTATCCTTCAGGATATTCTTGACAGACGACCGTGGTTTGAACTTCAAACCACTTCAGTCGGAGTCTTCTGTGAACCTTGGAACCATTGCCAGGGTTTTAGTCGAGTGGAAGGAGAGTGAGCATGAAAAATATGATTCCAGCTACTTGGGTGACCTTCCAGAGGTTCATAAAACAAGTTTCTCTGCAAAGAAGACAAGACAAGAAGCGATATCTTTGTTCTCGTGTTTGGAGGCCTTTTTAGCTGAAGAGCCCCTGGGACCAGATGACATGTGGTATAGCTCATAGCTTGAAAGTGTGATTGCATAAGCTGATCTATTTATTTATATGAATATTTTAAACTTTGACCATCTTTCTCACCATTCTGAACCAGGTTTTGTCCAGGCTGCAAAGAACACAGACAAGCAAACAAAAAACTAGACCTGTGGAAGTTGCCCGAAATTCTTGTGTTCCATTTAAAACGGTTCACGTACAGCAGATACCTCAAGAACAAGATTGATACTTTTGTAAATTTCCCGATTCATGATCTAGATCTGAGCAAGTACGTCAAAAACAAGAATGGGCAGTCATATCTGTATGAACTGTATGCTGTTAGCAATCATTATGGTGGTCTAGGTGGTGGGCACTACACAGCCTACGCTAAGGTTGGTGACTTGCTATCTATATGGTCTGATTTTACTTGTCCATATGCATACATGTATAATAATCTGTATCATCATATAATAGAGTAGACTTCCTATGTAACCGATAGTTGTTCCATTGTGTGCTTGCTACTAGTGCTTCTGATGAAATCCCTACCTGATCATATGCCCATTGTTCCTGCAGTTGATTGATGACAACAAATGGTATCATTTCGACGACAGTCGTGTTTCATCTGTAAATGAATCCGAAATAAAAAACTCAGCGGCATATGTACTATTCTACCGTAGAGTGGGAAGTGAAACAGAGAGACAATCAGCTAAGATGCCGAGGAGTGATATGGATTAGTCAAGACTTAATTCTCATAACAAGCAAAGCCAGAATTTACTGTATTGGTCTCAGTCATATACTCACATGTCTGGTGATGACACCTCTATTCTTTCTCAGTTCAAGCTAGTGGTTCGGTTCGGTTTGACGAGAGAGTTCTGCTTCAGGTTTTATGATGTTACTATGGCAGATCTCTGTGAAAAGGTGGAATTTAGATTCGGAAAGATTCGTTCAATTAGGGAATTTCCTAGGTGAGGGAGGTAAATTTTTTTGAGGGTAGTGATGAACAGTTTTAGAATTGTAGAGATAGGCTTTGTGGAAGTTTCAATATTATAGTATTTCGACATTAGTGATAAACACTGATATATTGTACTTGGTTCAAACATACAGTTGTTATGCTTACGCTTGATTTGTAGAACAGAACAAAGTGGAACAAAACAGAGAAAGAAGTTCTCCTTGTGATTTTCCAGTAAAGATTTTATAATTGCAGATTTGAGGAACACCTATAAACCTCTCTCAATTACCTTGACATCTCTTAGATTAGATTAGATAGAGACTGATTATGGAGCAAACCCTACTGAATAGAATACCCCCATCAAACCTCAGGTATCTTATTATACTGAGCAAATATTAATATCTGATACATATCTTGACACCAATTGCTTCCATCATAACTTTGCCGCATACATATCTAAAACTCACAAATATATATTCAATTGTATACCTCAATAACAGTTACTTGAATAAACGTTAACACATACGGGCATACGGCATACAAACACAGCTCTTTTTGCACTAGTCTCCTACATCGTGATCGTCCATTAGTTCCCGAGCCTTACTCCTTTATCCTGTTTGTTATGAGTTTTTTGTAAAACACTTCAAGACATTCCTCCTCTGGGATGGGCTAGAAGTGATCTGGACACTGATAAGGTAACTTTTACTTTTACAGACAGCATAGATAGTTACAAAAGTATAATAGACAGATACTTATACGGAATAAACACATCCTATTATCACAGCATCTAAAATAGCTAAACTGCCATCTCTTCTCCACATCTCACCATCCTAACCAGTTACCACTAATGGTCTCCCCAAGTCCAACCAGGGTCAAAAGTTTCAGAGTGATAACATTTTGCACCAGTATATAACACAATAGAAGAAACAATTACTTCTAACACCATCTCAAGAAAAGATGCGCGCTTGGAAAACTTACTTATTCTCAGCTCGCAGTCTCTTGTTTTCCTTCCTTTTGTTTGCCTTCTTCTTGTTCCTTTCTCGCTTCTTAGAAGAAATCAAATCATAAACCGGACTGAGTGCTGCTTGTGTCACTAGGGCACTGTTTATCTGAGAATTCGGTTGCGCTGCCTCGGGCAATATGATTCCATGTCGTGGTTTTGGTACTGATGGTGAAGTTGTAGGCCGATTTACATAAGAAATGGTCACTGCTTCAGTAGGGAAATCAGCGCCACCTTTTCTATCATCCAAGGCACAATAAGCACCTTGCTTTTCTACTGGGACACTATTTTCCTGAGAAACCAGTTGTGCTGCCTCGGGCAATATGACTTCATGCTGTGGCTTTGAGAATAATTGTGAAGTTATTGGCAGGCTAATATAAGAATTGGTGACTGCATCAGATGGGGGACCAGCATCACCTTGCTTCTCTATCGGGACACTGATTTGCTGAGAAGCTGATTGTGCTGCATCTGGCAATTTCATCCCATGTTGTGCTTTTGATAATGATGGTGAAGTTATTGGCAGATTTACATTTGAACAGCTTGAATTGTCCACTGCTTCAGTCGGAAGACCAGTACCACCTTGTTTACTGTCCAAGACACCGTGACCACTTTGATTCTTTGTCGGAGGCAGTGAATTTACTAAATCTTGGCTGTTCCTGTCTTCCAAGTTTTCAGACACCCCTTGCTCTTCTGTATTAGTAGCCCCTAAATCTACTGATGTCGGAGTTTCTTGATCAACTAACACTCTGAAATTGCTTTGGTCTATCAAGGAGGCCTTCTGAGTGAGGAGAGGCACTACACTGTTTAAAGTGGTAGACTTGCACATGTTGGCAGAGAGAGAACAATCACCAGTATTCAGGTTCTCCTTGGCCTCGTTAAAGGCTGCATTAGCATTAAATTTGGACTTGATAACATTGGAAATCGATGCAGCATATGTAGGATCATCTGTAACAATAAAATGTATTCATAATGATCAATGTCCATTGAGACATATGTTTTTGAGTATCTGTTTGAGAATCAAAACTGTTTACCTAAAAGGGAGAGAATAGCTTCAAGTGCAGCTAGTTGCTCAGCTTCTTTCTTATTCTTACCAAGTTCACCCTTATAACAAGTACCATTAAGTGCCACAGAGGAAACAAACACGGAAGGAACAACCGAAACCTGTACAGTCTGATATGAGCATTCCATCTTAACCTTGGCAAGAAACTCGTTCAATATCATCTTGCAACGTGCTTTATCCTGACACACAAGCTGCACGAAACCAATAATGAAATCAGCAGTGTAGAATCTATATAGCAATAGCATCCTCCTTCCATCTCTACGAAACACAAGACAAACCTTTCGGAGATGCAGGCGTAGATTTGTAGACTTAGCTAATTCCTGAGTGATTAAATGTTGTAAAGCAAGCTTAGCAGCATCTTGCTCAGCAGCAGACTTCCGAGTAGCAAAGGCATTGGAGGAAGGAGTAAAGGTGTTGTGAGCAACCGTGACACTAGATTTGAATCTGAGAGCATGTGCACTTCCTTCAACTCTAGTATCATATACTGGAAGTGGTAGCCCCAACTTCTGACAATAACAGTTTAAATCATTCTTATGGTTCCAATTCTCAACATTTCCTGTAACCCAAAAGGACAAAATTTAGAAACTTTTTCACTCATAGCTCTGACCGATAGAACAAGAATCAGGAGAGCTTACCTGTAGTCGTGGACGGAGATGAATCAGCCGCCGGTAAGAGAGTGAGAATCTCGTTTCCCATTTTCGACAACATTGCCATGGAAACTTCTAGGTCTCTCTTCCTCTTCAGCGGACTCTGTTCAACTATCTTAAACTGTTCACTATTGGGTATCGAGGGAAGCCCATTAAGAAGCCTAAGCCCAAACCTTCCTCAGTCTCTGAGACAGAAAAATGTTGTCTTTTAAGCTCTGAAGCTATGAGAAAGGAGTGGAGATGGAACCAATCAAATTCTCTAATTTGAGAGAGATAGTCACCGACTACATTCTGAAGCTAGCTTTGACCAAATCATATTTGCTTCCAAGACCAGAGACTTTCTTTTCTCATTCGTCTGTATGGAGCTCAAGCAGATACTAAGTAAAGCTCTGAAATTAACAAAAGATCGTGCTACAGACTACTTCCCAGGACAACCCCGTTGTTGAGGTATATCATCAAATTCATATCTCTGCTTGATTCATACATTTTCATTAAACTAGACTTTTAGTTGACCAAGCTTCATAGAGTTTTTAGACTTAGTGGGTCGGCGTATTAAGTTTGTCATTCTGACAATAATGTAACTTGGGAACAATTCCAAACACATCTTTGGGACAATGCTTGTTCTCCTTCATTAGAATTTCCATATCTCTCTTGACTTTTTGTGTGGGATGAGGAATTTTAGAACATCAATTTGTTTGGTACTAAGTCTGTTCATATTTCTCAATGGGCAGACCAGTTTTGTGGCACGAGCCGGTGCTGAGAGCAAGGTAAGAGAAATCCATAGCTGGTCATTCTTTTATCAGACAACATAGACAGAGACTAACATTTTGTTGAATTGATAACTACAGGTTCATATAGTGTATTTGGGCGAGAAGCAGCATGATGATCCCAAGTTTGTCACGGAATCTCATCATCAGATGTTGTCGTCACTTCTCGGAAAGTATGAATATAAGAGTAGTTTCATTTTCTCATGTATTATATAATGCCTTAGATTATTTACTCACGTTTTCTTTTGTTTGTTCCATGTCTCAGTAAAGAGGATGCCCATGATTCATTGGTGTACAGTTACCGACATGGCTTCTCAGGTTTTGCAGCCAAGCTTACCAAGTCCCAAGCCAAGAAAATTGCAGGTACTCATTCTTATCATTTGAGGAATCAGACACCTACGGCATTTGTTTACATGATATCTTGACTGTCTTAACAAGCTCATCTGATGTTCTTTTCATTGTAAATGCTCTTTGGCCACAGATTTACCTGAAGTTGTTCATGTCATACGGGATAGTTTCTATAAGCTGTCAACAACTCGGACATGGGACTACTTGGGACTCTCTGCCGCCAATCCGAAAAATCTTTTAAATGACACAAATATGGGTGAACCAATTATCATTGGCGTTATCGACACAGGTATGAGTCATTATTTGTACATATCTTCTCTGTTCATTACATAGTCAAATTTCCTAGTCCCCTGTTACCCTGGATTCCTCTTTTTAGCATCTTATGAGTAGAATGTTTCTGTGGTTGCAGGAGTATGGCCAGAATCTGAAGTCTTTAATGACAATGGGATTGGTCCTGTGCCAAGCCAATGGAAAGGAGGCTGTGTATCAGGCGAGAGGTTCAATTCCTCGCACTGCAACAAAAAGCTCATAGGAGCAAAGTATTTTAACAATGCTTTTCTTCTAGAGAACGAAAGCTTCAACCCTAATAAATCACTTGATTTTATTTCTCCTAGAGACCTTAATGGTCATGGTACGCATGTTTCCACCATCGCGGGTGGTTCATACGTACCTAACATAAGCTACAAGGGCCTAGCTGGAGGGACTGTGAGAGGTGGGGCACCACATGCTCGTATAGCAATGTACAAGGCTTGTTGGTATCTGGATGATGTAGACGCAACGACTTGTTCTTCTGCTGACATCTTGAAAGCTATGGATGAGGCTATGCATGATGGTGTTGATGTTCTTTCTCTCTCCCTCGGATCACAGATTCCTCTGTATGGAGAAACTGATATTCGTGATGGGATAACTACCGGAGCTTTCCATGCAGTCTTAAAGGGTATCACAGTTGTTTGTGCAGGTGGTAACGCTGGCCCAGAAGCTCAGACAGTGACAAACACGGCTCCTTGGATCGTGACAGTGGCTGCAACTACTCTAGACCGGTCATTTGCCACGCCTATTACACTTGGGAACAGTGAAGTGATATTGGTAACAATGAGATATATGCTATATATTTCTCCTCAACTGATATGTTACCAAAACATTTTTTATGCAATTGTGGTGATCGATGTCTACTTTATTGCAGGGTCAAGCAATGTACACAGGCCCTGAACTTGGCTTCACTAGCTTGATTTACCCAGAGAATATAGGGAGTAGCAACGAAAGTGTTTCCGGGTAATGTTACATTTCTACGTTCATTTAGCGTTCACTAAATCTTGCAATAAAGATCAATCCTCTGAAAGCACCCTGGTTCTTGTTATGCAGTACTTGTGAGGAGCTTTCCTCAAATTCTAACCATACAATGGCGGGGAAAGTCGTGTTGTGTTTCACAACATCAACTTCTAGTGCTTCTGTAACAGAGGCTGCAGATTCTGTGAAAGGGGCTCGTGGTCTCGGTGTGATCATTGCAAGGCATCCAGGCTCTAATCTTGAACCATGTTCAGATGATTTCCCTTGTATTTCTGTTGACTACGAGCTTGGGACCGATATACTTCTTTACATACGTTCCAGTGGGTAAGAAAAAATAAACACTAAGATTGTCACCACTTATAACTGTAAGAAAACAAGCGCAATTTGGTCATATCTGAGACTATGTTTTGCTGGATTTGTGGTTTTCAGATCACCTGTAGTGAAGATACAACCTTCTAGAACTCTAATCGGACAACCAGTTGGTACAAAGGTGGCAACTTTCTCTTCAAGAGGACCTAATTCTATTGCACCTGCGATCCTCAAAGTAAGTCACAGTCCTTGCTTCTTCATTTTTTTTCAGACCTATTAAACTTATCTTGCTTTAGGATGTTGCTAATCGTATAAATATCTCAACGCAGCCGGATATTGCAGCGCCGGGAGTGAGCATATTAGGAGCTACAACCACCAATGCCACCTTAAACGACCGAGGATTCATTATGCTGTCTGGAACATCAATGGCGGCTCCTGTTATTTCAGGAATTATATCTCTTCTCAAAGCTTTGCACCCTGATTGGTCTCCTGCTGCCATTAGATCAGCCATTGTCACTACAGGTTCTCTCATCTTCTTCACCCCTTGTTAGAAAAAACAACAAAGCAAAACAACTAAATGAATTACCTCTATCAGAACAATACTGATATCGATAAGCATTTTCATTTACTCTGCAGCTTGGAGAACAGATCCGCTTGGAGAGCAAATATTTGCAGAAGGATCACCCCGGAAGCTAGCTGATCCCTTCGACTATGGTGGAGGCCTTGTGAATCCAGAGAAAGCAGCAAAACCAGGTCTTGTATATGACATGGGTCTCGAAGACTATGTTCTTTATATGTGTTCAGTTGGTTACAACGAGTCATCCATCTCTCAGCTTGTCGGAAAGGGAACAGTCTGTTCAAATCCCAGACCATCTGTTCTGGACTTGAACCTGCCTTCCATCACAATCCCAAACCTCAAAGAAGAAGTCACTCTCACCAGAACCCTCACTAATGTTGGACCCCTGGATTCTGTCTATAAAGTGGCGGTCGAGCCTCCCTTGGGGGTTCAAGTGACCGTGACACCTGAGACGCTAGTGTTCAACTCGGCTTCCCAGAGGGTCTCTTTCAAAGTCACAGTCTCGACCACACACAAGATCAACACAGGTTACTTTTTTGGAAGTTTAACTTGGAGTAATTATCTACATAATGTCACCATTCCTGTGTCTGTGAGAACTCAAATTCTACAGAACTATTACGATGAGAACTGAAACAAAAACTGACTTTGAGCTTGTACTTTTTTCTTTTAACTTGTCGTGAGCTTGTACTTATAACGTTATTCCTCTTACCTGTATGGTTGGAACTATTTATGTAAACTTTGATCAAACTTCGGAAACTTGATGTTTTTGAGTCAACTTCCAAGCGTTGCTTGATTCTGAATTTCTGACAGTCATCATGTACGAATCCGGGCCAGGTGTAACAATTAGAAACAATTGCTTATGGCCATTTTTTTTAATTAAATAATTCAGGCCTTTAATTTGTGTAAATTGTTATGAAGGTATTAGGTAATAACATAGATGCATATTGTCATATAAGTCAAAATTTGGCTACAAAGGAAAGTAAATGTAACTTATAAATTAAATTTGGAAGCTACGATTACAATTATTATGATAGATAATATTAGGCTGAAATAAGTAATAGTTTCCACTGATTACATTTCTCTTGTGATATATTTTAAAGCATATATAATATATTGAATATTTGTTATAATTTTAATTTTAGTTTATATTTGATGAAAAAAAAAGATTTCAAAACTGTATTGATAAACTTTCATCTTTGCTTTTGAGTATGTTGAAAAAAGATGAAATGACTTAACTATTTTGTCTACCAAACTAGTTAAAAATTTAGACTTTTATGGTGTGTAGTAAACCTCTTTTGAAATTCGTTTATGGCCTCTGTAATCCTGGGAACGGCTCTGTGTACGATCATCTTGTACAAAATTCATTGACTACAAGGTTTTCTCCTTTCTCATTATAATATCTACCAACTTGTCTAATTTTTGCGTAGAGCATTCTGTTCGACCATGTCTTCTTAACGGAGACTTTTTCTGATTTCTACAGAGCTAAGGAATCAGCGTGGACAATACGAAGCAATGCTCTGAAACTAGCAAAAGAAGTTTCTTTGGTCTTCAACGCATTACTAATTCTACCTCAAGCTTGACTGAGTATGGACACTCAGCTTTGCTTAATGCCGCGTTTTTTGTTCCATCCTACTAATTGTATGTCATCAATCTGTTCATTGCCCCTCATGGTTTCCACTGCAATAGATTACAATTTAGTTGACCAAGCCACACAGCTTGATATATTCTTTACTGTTTGTGTGTTGGTTTTAATAAAGCTTTTTTATTCATATTATGAAGAAACTTGGGAGATTCAAACAAGCAAAATGTAGAACAATTCCAAGTAATGGAAACATTCTTTGGTCAGACTCTTCTAGGGGAGATATCTATATATATAGGCTTCCTTACCTCTCCTCGATATTAATCTCCAGGTATACTACATCTCTCTCTTTGAGGCTTGAGATTGAAATATTGAAAATCCTTTTCTGCTTAAAATGAAGAATTACAGAACCTCTGTTTTTATGGTACTAAGTCTACTAGTTATTCTCAGCGGGCAGAACTATTTCGTGGCACGTGCTGTTGCTGAGAGAAAGGTAGTCAGACAATTACATAACCTCATTCTTGAAACATAATAAGAGACCAGTTAACTAACAAAGGTTGTTTCTGCTGTGATAATTTATAGGTTCATATTGTTTATCTTGGTGAGAAGCAGCATGATGATCCCAAGTTTGTCACAGAATCTCATCATCAGATGTTGTGGTCACTTCTTGGAAGGTATGCATATAAGAGTAGTGTCTCTTTCTCTCTCACGTATGATAATGTCTCAAACTGGTTTCTTTTGTTTATACCTCTTTACAGTAAAGAGGATGCCCATGATTCCATGGTGTACAGTTACCGACATGGCTTTTCAGGTTTTGCTGCCAAGCTTACCAAGTCTCAAGCTAAGAAATTAGCGGGTACTCTATCTTAATCTTACTGCATATATTTACACAAGCCCCTTTGAATTGTTATTATCATTTTTTCAACTTTGCTAATTCTCTTATGCAACAGATTTACCAGAAGTTGTTCATGTCATACGGGATAGTTTCTACAAGCTGTCAACAACTCGGACATGGGACTACTTAGGCCTTTCTGCTGCGAGTCCAAAAAATCTTCTAAATGAAACAAATATGGGTGAAGGAGTGACCATTGGAATAGTAGACACAGGTATGAGTGTTAATTTGTACATATTTTCCTCGCGTTGCTTTTCATTTTTCTGTCTTGCTTCTCAATCAATAAATGTTGTTGTAGGAATCTGGCCTGAATCTGAAGTATTTAACGATAATGGGATTGGACCAGTGCCAAGCCACTGGAAAGGAGGCTGTCAATCAGGGGAGATGTTCAACTCATCTCACTGTAACAAAAAGCTCATAGGAGCCAAGTACTTCATTAGTGCTTTTATTGCAGAGAACGAAAACTTCAACTCCACAGAATCACTTGACTACATTTCCCCTAGAGACCTTAATGGTCATGGAACACACGTTGCAACCATTGCAGGTGGTTCCTATGTGCCCAACATAAGCTACAAGGGCCTAGCTGGAGGGACTGTGAGAGGTGGAGCACCACACGCTCGTATAGCAATGTACAAGGCTTGTTGGTATGATGATTTCTACACCACTTGTTCATCTGCCGACATCCTCAAAGCTATGGACGAGGCTATGCATGACGGTGTTGATGTTCTGTCTCTCTCTCTAGGCTCTGATGTTCCTATGTACCCGGAAACTGATGTTCGCGATGGAATAGCTACTGGGGCATTCCATGCTGTCTTAAAGGGTATCACAGTTGTTTGTGCCGGTGGTAACTCGGGCCCAGAGGCTCAGACCGTGACAAACACAGCTCCTTGGATTGTCACAGTTGCTGCAACTACTCTAGACCGGTCCTTTGCCACGCCTATCACACTTGGGAACAATAAAGCAATATTGGTAACAACTAAAATATGCTATAGACATCCAAAATTTTCAAAAGATTTACTCTGAGAATGTTTTGATTATATATGCCTTATTTTGAGTATGGCCACGATATTGCAGGGTCAGGCACTGTACACAGGTCCAGAACTTGGCTTCACTAGCTTAGTTTACCCAGAGAATCAAGGGAACAGTAACGAAAGTTTATATGGGTAATGTTCAGTCATTGTTTACCAAATCTTGCAATACGAAGTAGATAATTTTTTTGACATCACGGTGGTTCTTAAAATGCAGTACCTGTGAGCTTTTATTCTTCAATTCGAACATTTCTATGGCGGGGAAGGTTGTGTTGTGTTTCAGTACATCACCTTACAGTGGTTCTGTGTCAAGCGCTGCCCGCTCTGTGAAGAGAGCCGGTGGTCTTGGCGTTATTGTCGCAAAACATCCAGGCTATGCTCTTCGTCCATGTCTAGATGATTTCCCTTGTGTTTCTGTTGACTACGAGCTTGGGACTGATATACTTCTCTACATACGCTCCAGTGGGTATGAAAAAATGTCTTCCTCACTCAGAACTGTAAGACAATAAGCAAAAAGTATTGGTATCTGAGACAATTTTGACTTGTGGCTTTCAGATCGCCTGTTGTGAAGATACAACCTTCAAGAACACTCATTGGACAACCAGTTGGTACAAAGGTGGCAACTTTCTCATCAAGAGGACCTAATTCGATTGCAGCTGCGATCCTCAAAGTATGTCAAAATCCTTAAATGTTCCCTTTTTGTTCAGAAACATCAAATTGTCTTGCCTCAACTCACTTAAATTGTATTGCAGCCGGATATCGCAGCACCAGGAGTCAGCATATTAGCGGCCACAAATACCAATAGAACTTTCAACGACCGAGGATACATTATGCTGTCAGGAACATCAATGGCGACGCCCGCAATATCGGGAGTTGTTTCACTGCTCAAAGCTTTGCACCGTAATTGGTCTCCTGCTGCCATTAGATCGGCCATTGTCACTACAGGTTCTTATCTTCCTCCTCAACCTTTGTTCGAAAAAGAAAAGACAACAACATAGTGATTGTGACAATCCTTTTAAATTACTCTGCAGCTTGGAGAACAGATCCTTTTGGAGAGCAGATTTTTGCTGAAGGATCACCTCGGAAGCTAGCTGATCCGTTCGACTATGGAGGAGGCCTAGTGAATCCAGAGAAAGCTGCAAAACCAGGTCTTGTATATGACCTGGGCCTCGAAGACTATGTTCTTTACATGTGCTCTGTTGGTTACAACGAGTCATCCATCTCTCAGCTTGTGGGAAAAAGAACGGTTTGTTTGAATCCCAAACCGTCTGTTCTTGATTTCAACTTGCCTTCCATAACAATCCCAAACCTTAAAGGAGAAGTCACTCTCACCAGAACCCTCACTAATGTCGGCCCGCTTAGCTCGGTCTATAAAGTAGCGGTTGATCCACCACTGGGTGTTCAAGTTACCGTGACGCCGGAGACACTTGCGTTCAACTCAACGACCAAAACGGTCTCATTTAAAGTCAAAGTTTCGACAACACACAAAATCAACACAGGTTACTTCTTTGGAAGCTTGACTTGGAGTGACTCTGAGCATAACGTTACAATTCCTGTGTCTGTCCGAACGCAAGTTCTACCGAACTACTACGATGAGAATTGAACAAACCAAAAGGAAAAAAAAATAATAACATAGAAGAAACAAGAAACTCACCTTTCTTGAGGTTGTACATATTACATTACACTGTACATACATATCACTTTGCTTTTGTATGTGTTTGTTTCGAACCCAACTATTTATCTTTATGTAATACTATCAACTGATCTGCTCTTCGCGTGAAATTTAATCACTATATGTAATTAGTCTTATTGATTATTTTCCTTATTTGTATGCATATTCTTTATTATTGTTTTTTATTTCTTTATACTTTTTTTCTTACAACAAAAAAATTATCACCCCCATAATATTTTGGCCAAATTATGGTGAATGCCATTTTTGGGCCAAATTGTTTGAAAAATGCCACAGGCTTTCATCGATGCCATTATACCCAAACAGTGAAGAATTTATTCCAAAAAAGCCCTCGAACTGATTAGTTATCGTCAACCACAGCATCCCGTTCCGGTTCTTATAACTAAGTGTCCACCGACGAACCGGGGGAGAAATCAACGTTCTCCGCAGCGAGAGTGAATCTTCCGGCGACGATTGATGAGTTCTCGGATAGTGAGAAATTACCGGAGATATTGACTGTAATCGAACATCCTAGGAATTGACAAAGTAATCTAACATTCGGTAAGACGTTGAGATTACCTTTACCGGAGATGTAATAGTCTTGCGTTAGATTCAAATCAGCCACGAGTTTACATGTTGAATCTAACGAACCAACACCTCCTAGGTCATCTACATAAGAGACAGCCGAAGAAGATGGAGACGGTGCCGGAGAAGGTGACAGTGACGGTGACGGTGGATTGTAATCTCCGGAGATTGAATTGGGGATTGTTGAGAGGACGTAGAGGAAGAAGAAGACGAATCTCACCATTGGAATGTGAAATCAAACCAATGAAGCGATGGGTACACGAAAAGGAGACATTTTTGGGAGTTTTTGATTAACAAATGTAAGTGTGCGTATCTCGAATGAAAAAAATCAAAACTTCAAGGGAAAAATTGAAAACCCAGATGAAGAAAAACAGAATAGAGGTTTGAAGAAGAGAGTACTCTGTTTCTAGAGAGAGATTTGTGTAGACAAAGAGGTTGAAGGAAGGAAGCGAGAGGCACGCTTTGTTTGGTAGAATGGTGTGAAACGGAGTCAATAACGCAAACAACTTCTGAAATCGCAGATGAGAAGATGGCTACGCTAAATCTAAACCCTCTCACGATGAGATCCCGAGTTTCCCCAATTTAGATGAAAACTGAACTGGAAATTATACAAACAGTAACGAGACGGTTTAGATGGTTCAAGGTCAAAACAGACATTACATGTGGGTTTGTGGCATTTGTAAAAGTCTTTATTCGAAAGTGGCATTCTCAATAAGTACAAGTTATATATGTGGCAGTCATATAATTAAACCTAATATTTTCGATAACTTTTAAACTGAACAATTTATAAGTACATGAATGAATATCTTCTCTGATGGGAATTTTATTTGAAGGACTTAAAGGTGAACTACAAGACAAGAGACGAAAAACTGTGATATTGAGTCAAATAGTCAAACACTATTTCATTACTATTACAAAATCCTAAATACATTTATACTCTTTTCTCTTTTATCAATTTCTTTAGAGTTAACAAGATAGAAAATAGTTTCTGAGACCAAAATTTGCAATATAACTATTTCGTTTTGGCGGACAAAAGTGTTGATAATCACATGGTATATAAAGTTCGTTATATCCCGTTATATGATAGCTGAATAAAAACGATTATAAAGAAATAAAAGAAATATTTGTGTGTCAGAGATTATGTCAGTTAGTAGGCCACAGTAGAGTAAGCTAAAGGCTAAAGTGGAAATTTGGCTCTTTATCATCCACACATTATGTCTGACACATTCGGCTAGCATTTAATGTTGAGACAAAATGGATTTTCAGGTTTTACTTACACAAATATATATGCACTGTATGTAAAGTTTACACATATAATTTTCCTCTATAAATTGGGTTAAAGGCCGCTGATAGCAACACACCTCACTCCTCAAAACTTAAAGAGAAATAAAAGTTGTAGAGATCAAAAAACGTTTTAAGCTCCAGTCTGAAGCAGGAAAGATATCTTCTACCTTTTTCTCTGCAATTTAAGAGTATTGTTCCAGTTTTATTTTTCGCCTACAGTATTTATTGTAGATCTATTTATTGTGTGGCTTAAATTGTGAAATTTCCACTGTAAATCTCAAAATTAAATTGCACCGTATTTAGTATGAAGGCTAAAAGTTGGACCACAAGTATATTTCCTCACATGCTTACCTATAAACATAATGTTGCTTAGAGCTTGTTTTCTTTTGTTGAGAGTACGTCTATTTGGGAACAACCGTGATGTTTTACTGGTTTCACTAATAGTACCACAGATATGTCTAACCCCATGTCTACGCGTTTTCCGATCTGTAGGTGTGGAAAATTGTGAGGCTCCAGCGGTGTCTGTGGGTCGAGAACGATAATAGACAGTGGGACTTCCACAATGATCCAATCGATTTAGGGTTCAGCTACTTGGTGAAAGAGGATGGGGGTTTCACGGAACTCATGGCAATTGTCTGAGGCAAGTATCAGCTTGATGTCGGAACCCCTGTTGCCCTTTCGTATGAGTATCCGGATCGGCGTGTATTGGCTGAGGGAAGAAGTAACCCTCCGATAGATATCCTTACGGATTAGCATTGCCACATCTTCATGGGTATTTGTAACACGCACCCTGATCTAACTGTCTTAGTGACCATTGGTGCAGAGTCTGTGGCTAGATACCAATTCCAGAGGCGTGCTAATTTCTCAGTTGGTGGGACATCTTACAGTTTCGAGACTGATCAAATTAAAATAAGGAACAAAGGATCTACTTTCAGATGTATCGGAGGTAAATGTTTCCTTAACGGTTATAAAGTTAAATAGCAGGTTATTGTGTGTATTAGATGCTACCTGTTTTTGTATCTACGATAGACCTGTTGCAAGCACCCCATATTATTGGTTCCCAAGATGCGCTGGAAGAGATCTTTTCTCAGGAGGAGATGGTTGTCATCGATAGGGTGCATATGAAAATTGAAGAGGCTCAACGACATCGTGGGATCCCATGCCATGTTCATGGTCGAGCTCGTCGTAGTTTCATAGACCTTGATGGTGATTAAACCACTGTTGGAGAGACGAGACACAATGGTGCAGACGTCAATAATGGAGATGTATCTATGGGCGAGATGGTGCCAAACAGTCCAGGTGAAATTAACACATATGCTCTAAATAATGGAGATGTATCTATGGAGAATGTCTTGTAAATATGTTAATTTGTCTTTCTAGATGATGTCATGGAGTTCCGAGGATCAGAAATGCTTCCCAAGAACCCTCCCAACCTCAACCCAGTTATGCCAACTACAACTGGAGATCCCTCATTCCCCATACATGCATCAGGTGGCCAGATTAACACATATGATGGAGGTGACTCGACAAGGAGTTTCTGGGTTGGAATGATGCACGACGCCATGATGGGGGGAGCTATCTAGACTGAGCAGGCAACAGAAGTGACCGTAGCACCGACTAGGCAGTTAACCACTGCAGAAGGGGCGCAAGTTGACCAAGTTGACTCATCAGATGATATGTGCATCATATTGGACAATGAAATTGATAGCCAACACCCTATGATGCAAGCACAACTTGTTGATGTAGAAATTGCGCTTAGTCAGGGAGAAGGTACTCTAGCAAGGGATGTGCATGACCTAACATTGGGACTAGGGAGTACGCAAAATGGTGTGTATACTGATCCAGTTGGGGGTACGCAAGTGGAAGGTCCAAGCACGGTTCTAAGCCTATCGCCTCAAGGGAATGGAGGTGATACAAAGATACGCAAAACTTCATTGGCTTTTATCACATACAGTATGATTCCATATAAGCCAAAGTATAGTAAATAGAGAAACATATGATTATAGTTTAACGTTCCGTTTGTATGGTNGGGGGGGGGGGGGGGGGGGGGGAACTTCTTCCCAAGACAACCTAGACAGGGAAAGTTTGGACATCGTTAGCATTGGAAGCAGCAGGAGAATCCAAGTGACTAACCCAGCTCTCCGAACAGCAAATTCTCCTTTCTTAGGACTCACGCTCGGTTCTCCAAATGATAATGCTACTGATAGCCAAGCTGTTGTGAATGAAGAGTCGAACTTTTCATCTGACGTGTCAGACCCATTGGGTGGGTATAACGTTTGATTTCAAGTATTACATAAGGATGTCGGTCATGTGGCACTTTTAAAAAAAAACTGTTTTATCGGATTGCTGCAGAGGCATTTTTTCAAAAAAGTGTCAACATAGCAGCTAAATAATGTGGGTATGTGAAGGAGGGTGTTTAATAATAGGTTGTGGGCAGGATGAAAATGGTTAAGTAGTTTAACTTGTCTTTTGTTGTAACAAAATCTGGGGTCGCTATGTGATATATTATCCCCATTTAATGAAATGAGACGGTTAATTATATTCGTAACGTGTTATCTGATTTTATAGATGAACTTTATAGGCGATGATATCAACAATCCAAATAACATATGGGTGGGGATGCTGTTTAGTAATTGTTGGTTTAGCTTTTCACCTAATTTACATTTTGTTTATTTATTATCCTAATTAAAGCATTTATGTGCATTTTCTAGTCAATTGACTCTAATTAAAATCGAGTGTTATTCATTTTGTGATTTGTAAATCCTAATTAAAACACCATAGTTAGACCATCCTTA
This sequence comes from Odontarrhena argentea, assembly GCA_900406245.1. Lineage (NCBI taxonomy): Eukaryota > Viridiplantae > Streptophyta > Magnoliopsida > Brassicales > Brassicaceae > Odontarrhena > Odontarrhena argentea. The sequence continues at coordinate 36,904 of OVAF01000176.1, read as the reverse complement.
GACCATCATTGATCAAGGGACTCTTAAGAGTGTCTTATATTAAAGAAAAATCAAAAACAAAATAAAAAAGAAAAGGGTGTCTTAATCGTATGAGAGAGAAGGTCTAAATGTCTATATAAAAAGACACTCTCTTAACTACTTAAGACACCCTAAATTAAACTAATAATAAAAATTATAATATTATATATTTTAAGGTACCATGTGGAGGTTGCCACTAATGATGCTCTTCGTGGTGAGTTATTTAATTGAGTGTCTAAACTAAAAAATGAATTAAGAAAAAAAACGAAAAAGAAATATTATAAAAATTTATTAAAGTTTCTTATTAGGGTAATAACATGAAATAACCATAAAAAAACTTTAATTAGATATCTAGCACTGCTACGTAGCACACCTATATGATATATATTATTCTTTGTAAATCCAATTCTAATCTTATCACACACCTCTCTCTCTCTGACACACCTCTCTCTCTCTCTCTCTCTCTCTCTCTCTGATACACATCACACTCTCTGTGACACACACTTCTCTCTCTAACACACTCTTTTTTGTTTTTCACATATTTGTTTTTATTCACTTTCTATCAACAATTATATAACACCAAACACTTTTAATTAAAAAGTAGCACTATGTAACAACAACACTTTAATTAAAAATTTAGCAGTGCTACGTAGCCCAACAATGTATTACATGTTATTGCTTAAGGTTTACTAACAAACCCTTAGGGTTTACTCTCAAACCCTTAAGGTGTAGGGTTTACGATAAAATCTTTAGGGTTTAGAGTTTAGGGTTTTCGGTTAGTGAAGGGTTATGGACCTATGGTTTAGGGTTTAGTAAAGGTTTAGTGTTTAGGGTTTAGTGTATACTCCTTAGGGTTTATGGTTTAGGGTCTACTCCTTGGGGTTTAGGGTTCACTCATTAGGGTTTAATATCCACTCTTTAGGGTTTACTATAAAACCTTTAAGGTTTAGTGTCTACTCCTTAGGATTTTACTCTTCACCTTTAGGGTTTACTATATAACCTTAGGGTTTAGTATTCACTTCTTAGGGTTTACTATAAAACTTTTAGGGTTTAGTGTCTACTCCTTAGGGTTTAAGGTATACTCCTTAAGGTTTAGTGTTTACTATTTTAGTGTTTACGGTTTAGTGTCTACTCCTTAGGGTTTAGGGTTTAGTGTCTATTCTTTAGGATTTAGGGTTTAGGGTTTAAGGTCTACTCCTTAGGGTTTACTATAAAACCTTTAGGGTTTAGTGTCTACTCCTTAGAGTTTACTATTCACCCTTAGGGTTTAGTATTCAGTTCTTAGGATTTAGTGTCCACCCTTTAAGGTTTACTATTAAACCTTAGAGGGTTAAGGTTTAGGGTTGATGGTATACTCTTTAGGGTTTAAGGTTTACTCCTTTAGGGTTTAAGGTTTAGGGTTTCGGGTTTAGAGTCCACCTTTTAGGGTTTACTATAAAACCATTAGGGTTTAGGGTTTAGGGTTAGGGTATACTCCTTAGTGTTTAGGGTTTACTCCTTTAGGGTTAAGGGTTTAGGGTCCACTCTATAGGGTTTACTATTACACTCTTAGGGTTTATTATTTAGTGTGTAGGGTTGAATACAAAATCTTTAGGGTTTAATTTTTAGGGTTTACTATAAAACACTTAGGGTTTAGGGTTTAGGGTTTACTTTAAAACACTTAGGGTTTAGTGTTAAAACTCACATAAATCTCATAGCTATGTAAGTAGAACTGAGTGTCCACGTAGACATATAAATCTTATGGCCAGGTTAAGAGAACTGTACTGCTACGTAGGTAAGTAGCTTCATGTACACTCTGGTACGTAAGTAATAGGTTCCGCACTCTCACATGACAATTTTTTTCATGGAGAAGGGAATTTTAGTGCAAAGAAGAGGGTATTTTGGTTATTTGATGTGGGTCCATGGTTATTCCCTACAGTTTCATCAATACATGGTTATTCATCAAATTAAAACATGGATTGGTATTGTCATTCCATGATATTACCCTTCTTATTATGGGTAGAAACCCACTTAAAATGTCTTAAGTGAAATATCTAATACACTTTTAAGCGGGAGTTCGTACCCATTTTAAGACGCTCCAATTTCTAGAATATATTTTTTAATATTTTTTTCCCTTTTTGATTTATTTTTTAGTTTAGACACTCAATTAAAAAACCTACCACTAAGGATGCTCTAACATGGTAATATTTTGGATGGTGTCTTAAATGTAAAATATATTATTTTGTATTATTATTATATTTAAAGTATGAAAGAGGGGGTCTAATTGTAGATTTTGGGGTCTCAATGAAAACATTTATAACCTTCTCTCTCAATTTTTAGGCACCTAATCTAATTTTATTTTCTTTTTCAAATTGTTTTTAAGACACTATACAAAGTGTCTCCATTGGACATGGTCTAGTGTCTCCAATGGAAGAATTAGTTATTGAGAAGTTATTAGTGGAATGGTTAGATTAAATTAAAATTAAATTTTGATATTAGATTATTTTTAAGACACTCAAAGGGTTCATGAGTGGAGATAGTATAAGATTTTGCAATGTAGATGCTGTTAAAACATTCAAAGGAGAAAAAAAAAAAGAATGTACTGTAGAAAAACCTGGATCTAGTCCTAACCACCTAGGGACTATCAGGTTTCTATCCCTAGATCACTGTTATTGAAACTAATTCCCAGATCTCGAATATACCTGATTATTGGCAGCGGAAGGATGATCAGGAAGACGAGATTCAAAGCCCCTCAAGTGCTGGACCTCTACTGGTATCCACACGCACGCTCCTGGAAAAGCTGGAATGCTAGTTCCTGGAAAAACTGGGACTTAGGGTTTCCTGGAAACTGAAACTAGTTTCTGTTTCTCTGGAAAACTGATTTCTTATGGAAAAACTCGGAGCCCCTGATCTCCTTATATAGGGGTTTCTCCCTGAGACTTCCAGAAACCCTAAAAGCCCAAAGCCCAATGTCTGACCGACCTATGTGTCGATCGACACACTCCATGTGTCGATCGACGCATGAGCTTTGTGTCGATCGGCACAACTCATTTGTGTCGATCGACACCTATCCTTTTTCCACTTGCAAACTTCCAGTCGCTTAGGTGTGTGACCCTATAGGATCATATGAAGCTGGCAATGAGTTCACATAACTCATAAATCATGAGCGGCTTCTAGCAAAGCATCATGACTACCCAGTTCATATGACTTGTTAAATCTCGATCCTGAACAACCATGTTAGAGACATACAATGAACATGATTGCCAGGACACATTTCCTTCATGTAGATGCTGTTAAAACTCTTTAACATAATAACGTGTATCCTATTCGCAGATATGAAAATTAAAGTAATCAAGCTCGGACATTAGACATAAAATTCAGAGAAACTCACACATGTATACATGCTCTCACAAATACAAAGCTCACAAATAGTTAGTGCTTTTTTCCTTTGGTTTGTTTCACATATCAATTATCATCGTGTAGTAGTTATAATAAATACAAATGGGTAGTAGTAGTCTTTTCTTTGTTCAATTCTCATCGTAGTACAAGGGCAGAATCTGCGTTCTCATAGACAAAGGAATGGTGACGTTATGCGTAGAGTCACTCCAAGTCAAGCTCCCAAAGTAGTAACCTGTGTTGATTTTATGTGTGGTCGAGACTTTGACTTTAAAAGAGATCCTTTGTGTCGTTGAGTTGAACACTAACATCTCCGGTGTCACGGTCACTTGAAAGCCCAATGGTTGCTCAACCGCTACTGTATAGACGGAGACGAGTGGTCCAACATTAGTTAGGGTCCTGGTGAGAGTGACTTCTCCGTCAAGGTTTGGAATCGTGATAGACGGCAAGTTGAAATCAAGAACAGATGGTCTAGGATTCGAACAGACTATTCCTTTTCCGACAAGCTGAGAGACTGATGACTCATTGTAATCAACAGAGCACATGTAGAGAACATAGTCTTCAAGTCCCATGTCATATACGAGACCAGGATTTGCAGCTTTCTCTGGATTCACAAGGCCTCCACCATAGTCGAATGGATCAGCTAGCTTCCGAGGTGACCCTTCTGCAAAAATGTGCTCTCCAAATGGATCTGTTCTCCAAGCTGCAGAGTAAAGGTGCTTAGCGTAATCAGTATACTCTACTAGACTTAATCCGACAGGTTGTTTTGTCTTTTGTACTTAAACAAAGGGTGATGAAGATAAGAACCTGTAGTGACAATGGCTGATCTAAAGGCAGCAGGAGACCAATCACGGTGCAGAGATTTAAGAAGTGCAATAACTCCTGAAATGGTAGGAGTAGCCATTGATGTTCCTGACAAAAAGACAAATCCTCGGTCATTGAAACTACTATTGGTGGTTGTAGCCGCCAAAATGCTCACTCCAGGGGCTGCTATATCTGGCTGCATTTATATGAATACATTATGATCATTACACATAAGGCAAGATAATTTGATGGTTCGAAAAAAAAGGGAACATGTAAGGATTCATATTTACTTTGAGGATTGCTGCTGAAATTGGATTAGGCCCTCTTGATGAGAATGCTGCAACCTTTGTACCAACTGGGTGTCCGGTGAGTGTTTTAGAAGGTTGTATCTTCACAACAGGCGATCTGCAAACAAAAAATCAAGCAAAATAGCAAATATGTTGCTTATATTGTACAATTTGAACTTGTAAAGATCTTAGTATATATTTTCCATACCCACTAGAACGTATGTAAAAAAGAATGTCGGTCCCGAGCTCGAAATCAACCGATACACAAGGGAAATCATCTAGACATGGGCTGAGAATATTGCCTGGGTGTCCTGCAATGATTACGCCGACACCACCTGCTCTCTTCACATAGTTGGCAGCCCTCGATACATAAGTCGAGTAAGATGGTGTTGTGAAACACAACACGACTTTTCCCGCCATTGTACGATTCGGATTGATGAAAAGACTCTCACAGGCACTGCATTACAAGAAGCAGTGAATTCAGAGTATTGATATTCTACATGTTGCAAGATTTGGTCCTAATCAGAAACTCGAGTATTGCTATTACCCAGAAAAGTTTCCGTTGCTGTTCCCTGGATTCTCTGGAAAAACCAAGCTAGTGAAGCCAATTTCTGGACCTGTGTACATTGCCTGACCCTGGAATATAGTAGCCGAACTCACACTTAGACATTTGCAAAATGAACATTTTGAAAAAACATCTAATTTTAGGACTACAATTACCAGTATCACTTTATTGTTCCCAAGTGTTATAGGCGTGGGAAAGGAACGGTCTAGAGTAGTTGCAGCCACTGTTATGATCCAAGGAGCCAAGTTTCCAACGGTCTGAGCCGCTGGGCCTGCGTTACCACCCGCACAAACAACTGTAATACCATTTAAGACTGCATGAAATGCCCCAGTAGCTATCACATCACGGATATCAGTTTCTGGATACAGAGGTTCAAAGCCTACTGACATAGACAGAAGATCAACACCGTCATGAATTGCCTCGTCCATTGCTTTCAAAATGTCAGCGGATGAACAAGTCGCTATGCCTAGATCATCAAGATACCAACAAACCTTGTACATAGCTATACGAGCACGCGGTGCCCCACCTCTCACAGTCCCTCCAGCTAGTCCTTTGTAGCTTGTTTTGGGAATGTACGAACCACCCGCGATGGTCGCCACATGCGTGCCATGACCGTTATGGTCTCTAGGGGAAATGAATTCAAGTGTTTTTGAGGGGTTGAAGCTTTCGTTCTCCACAAGAAAAGAATTGATGAAATATTTGGCTCCTATGAGCTTTTTATTGCAGTGAGAGGAATTGAAGCTCTCTCCAGATTCACAGCCTCCTTTCCAATGGCTCGGCACCTGTCCAATCCCATTGTCGTTAAATACTTCGGATTCTGGCCATACTCCTGCATCCACACAGCAAAAATTATGATCAGTCTACATTGCAGTGAGAAAGTTATGTACAAAAGATATACACATATACCTGAGTCAATAACGCCAATGATAATTTGTTCTCCCATATTTGCCACATTTAGAATATTATTTGGAATGCCGGCAGAAACACCTAAGTAGTCCCAGGTCCGAGTTGTTGCCAGCTTGTAGAATCTATCCGGCATGACATGAACAACTTCAGGTAAATCTGTTACCAGCAATAGAAACAAAATCAGATTGGCTTGTTGAGGCAATCAAAATGTCATGTAAAAATATATGCTATAGGTGTTTGATTCCTTAGATGTTAGGAAAGTGCATGTGATGATAAGAATTTGGCCCCGTTTGTTTCTCAGTTTGGAAGCTCAATCCGGAAGAACAAGTTGGACAGAGTATTTGGATTAAAATCCAGATGGTGTTTGTTTCTCAATCTTGTCATTCTGGTTTTAATATTTAGATTAAGTTTAACAAAAAGACTAAAAGATATATGTAATTATATTAATAACTATTTTATATTTCTAATTTATTTTCACAACAAATTAATTATTAAACACAAAAAATATTAATGTTTTAAATTAGTTTGAATTTTTTGAAAAAAGAATTCGGTATTTCATTTTTAGTTTTTGTAAAAAACGGAATTATGCAATTTTGGCGGGAAAATGGAATTTTACGGTTTTGGGGGAAAAATGAGATTTTACAGTTTGGTTTGAAAAGTGAATTTTATGATTTTTGCGGGAAAACGAAATTTTGCGGTTTTAGAGGAAAAAGGAAATTTGTGATTTTTGGCGGGAAAATGGAATTTTGCGGTTTTCGGTTTTTTGCGGAAAAATGTATTTTTGCGATTTTGGCGGAAAACATATTTTTACGGTTTTGGCGGGAAAACGGAATTTTACAGTTTTGGCAAAAAAACTAATTTTTACGGTTTTTGACGGAAAAACGAAATTTTACGGTTTTGGTGGAAAACAAAATTTTACGGTTTTAGGGGAAAAACAGAATTTTGTGAATTTTTTCGGGAAAACGAAATTTTTCGGTTTTGGCGGGAAAACGGAATTTTGCGATTTTTGGCGGAAAAACGGAATTTTTCTGATTTTTGGCAGGAAAATGGAATTTTACGTTTTTTGCGGGAATTTTTTTTTTTTTTTGGTTTTGGTGGAAAATGGAATTTCGCGGGTTTTTTTTTCAGGAAAGCAGAATTGCGTAAAACAGAATTCGTTATTTTCGGCGGGAAAACAGGATTGCGAAAAACAGAATTTTGGCGGAAAAACTCATCTTTACAGAAAAACTTATTTTCGTGTTTTTACAAAGAAAACAATTTTTCTGTATTTTTGTGTTTTTTGCAGAAAAACTCAATTTTGCGAAAAAAACTTGATTCCATATTTTTGCCAAAAAAAATTATTTTTCATGTTTTACATTTTTAAGTAGAAAAAATGTGGACATGTTATTTTAGTAAATAAATATTTTAATAGTTTTAAATTTTATTTCATCATAGGATAATTTAAATTTTTAGTGTCTTGGATGAAATGGTTTCATCCAAACTCTACATTTAATTCAATCCAAACTGAGCAATTCAATCCAAACTGAGCAATTCAATCCGGATTGAGTTCCAAAATGATCTTAAACAATTAAACATCATCCAAACTAAAAGTTTGGAATGAACATCCAAACTTAGAAACAAACAAGGCCATAAGTACCTGCTATTTTCTTGGCTTGGGAATTGGTGAGCTTGGCCGCAAAACCTGAGAAGCCATGTCGGAAACTGTGCACCATGGAATCATGGGCATCCTCTTTACTGTAATATAAAGCAAAAGCATAAACAAATGAGAATATGTTGGATAATTCCAATTAACTAAAGAAGAAGATATCTACAAGGAGGAGTCTTGGAGATAAAGCTAATGAAGAAAAGGAAAAGTCAATATTTACTATTAGTTTAGGAAGTTGTCCTAATCTATTAGAATAAGGTTTTAGCAAAGATGTGTTCGTTATATATATAAGCTCATATGGAGAGGTGTTCCATGAGACTTAAGAGATTGTAAGGTTTAGTTTTGAGGAGTTTCTAAATGAATAAGAAGAGGAGTTTCTTATATCTTGAGTATTACAATTTGATTACGCGACTAGATTTGGTATCAGAGCTATTGAGGTTAGAACTATTGAGGAGGAGACTCGATAGACTTAGCTATGGCACAGGAAGATAGTGTTCCAACAGCAACATGGCACGCACGCTTGGGACATATTAGTATTGGCGTCATGAATAATATGGTGAGACAGGAGATGGTTGTGGGAATGCAAAAGATGGTTCATGAAAGGAACGTGTGTGGAGCTTGTTTAGTTGGGAAACAAGTCAGACATTCATTCCCAAAGAAGGCCTCATACCGCGCAAGTCGAGTATTGGAGCTTGTGCATGGTGATTTGTGTGGTCCAATCTCGCCACCTACACCATCTGGAAATAGGTATGTGGACAATGCTATTGAAGGAAAAGAGCGAAGAATTCCATCGGTTCAAAAAGTTTAAGGAGTTTGTTGGAACACAAACTGACTGTTCCATCAAGACGTTTCGTACCAATAGAGGAGGAGAGTTTACTTCGCTCGAGTTCAATTCGTTTTGTGAAGAAAACGGCATTGCTAGACATCTAACGGCGCCATACACACCTCAACAAAACGGTGTTGTTGAGAGGAGAAATCGTACTTTGATGGAGATGACACGAAGTTTGCTCAAGGCATCAAAGATTCGGAATGATCACTTATGGGGAGAGGATGTACGTCATTCTGCATATCTTATCAATAGGGTACCTACAAAAGCATTGCATAGACAGACCCCATACGAGTGTTTTAAAGAGGTTAAACCAAACATCAACCACATGAGGATATTTGGTTGTATTGCATATGCGAGAGAAACTGGGAACCATCTAAAGAAGTTAGATGATAGATCTCGGATGTTGATCAACCTAGGCACAGAACCAGGTTCAAAAGCCTATAGACTCTATGATCCAATCAGCAAGAGAGTGTGCGTGAGCAGGGATGTAGAGTTCGACGAGAAGAAGATATGGGATTGGTCAACAACAAGTAAAGCAATTGAGGAACCGGGTAGCTTCAAGCTAACGTATATGGGCGATATAGGTGATGGAGAAGAAAACAATGATGAATATGATGATGAGATCGTGGAACATGAAGCTCAAGAACACGAACAGGAGCCTATGCACCATAACGAGGCCGAAGAAGATGAGAATGATGTTGAACAAGACGGAGGAGACGTCGGAATTCAACCGGTAATGACAAGCTCATATGGAGAGGTGTTCCATGAGACTTAAGAGATTGTAAGGTTTAGTTTTGAGGAGTTTCTAAATCAATAAGAAGTGGAGTTTCTTATATCTTGAGTATTACAATTTGATTACGCGACTAGAGAATACAATCGAGACATAACGACAAGGGAGAAACTATTCTTGCGTACATACCTTCCAAGAAGTGATGACAACATCTGATGATGGGATTCCGTGACAAACTCGGGATCATCATGTTGCTTCTCACCTAAATACACTATATGAACCTATTGATCATAACAATAGACCCAAAAATGTGTTAGTCTATTGGTGTCTGTTTATAGATAAACATATATAATTGCCCAGTACCTTGCTATCATCACCCGCTGCTCTTACAACGAAACTGTTGAAAAATATTACCAGACCTAAAACCACAAGAAATGATGTTGTGTGATTCCTCACTCCAAGAAGAAAAGAAAGTTCCATTTTTCAAATTTTGTTACCAACAGATAGAGTTGTAATGTAGTTAATGTGGCTAAGCATTTTATGTAGATGAAGCCTGGCAATTAGTTTGACTAAAAGAATGTTTCTATTAGAACTTTTCTAAGTTTTACTTGTCTGAATCTCTTATGTGTCAGAATTTCAAAGCTATAGTTTCATCCTCCACACAATCTCTAAAGAATAAATCAATAACCGTGTGCTTTAGTCAACTAAACTGTAGTTTATTAGATTGCAATGTATGAATCAAACAGCTAATGAGATCAACGATGTACCTCAACAAAGTCTTTTAATCTTGGTCTTAATTTTTTATTGGGTCAAAGTTTTGACTCACAATTTCCATAGATTGATATATTGAAGGGTTTGGGTTTTGATGGCCGTTACACGGTGGCTGATTAGTTTATGCATCTAGAAAGAAAATCGCCACCGTGTACGCCCCCAAAAGCCACTCGGTGATGCACAAATATATTATGAATATTTCTATTTTATATGTTTTTGGCTATTTTAATATTTCATTATAATTAGGGTTTCCTATGGTTTTAGGGTTCTTATGATTTTATTATATATAGCCCTCTTTAGGCTAATTGTATGAGAGAGTGATTGATTTATAAAATAGAGAGCTTTTGCTTTTGAGGGAGAATAATATTCTCTATCCCTTGTCTTTGATTTGATTAAATTCATCAAGCAAGAAGTTGGTCTTAAGAGTTGATTAAATTCCTCTTAATCGATCCAAACAAGTCCCAAGCGAGGATTTCCTTGAATCCCTTGGTTGAGCTGTGTGTTATCACTCGGCGACGGCGCGACGCTTAGGGCGATTTTTGCATGACTTTGGTTACAGTTTCAGTAAAGGGAAGAGGAGAGACGCAGACAAGTCGGTAATACTGAGTCAGGGCCAAATTTTAATAGGTCTGGCCTCTTAAACTTTGGGTTTTTGCAAAATCAAACCGGGACCGTGTTTCGGATCGTAATGGTATTATTTACAAACCGTAATTATATAAAATGGATAAAAATCACAACCGTTAAATGTAAGAAAAAATATGATATGATTAAAACAATAGTTAACCATAACTATTAATTAACTGTAATTGTATTAATTTTTGTGGCATTCATGGGATTTTCTAAAATTATAACCATAATCATTTAAAATATATATATATATATATATATAATAGACTAGTTTTGTCCTAAATAATTTTATGACTCTTTAGAAAATAAAGTATAATATAAATAGAATAAATAAAATAGAAAATTTGTATTTAATAAATAACCACAATTAAATGGGATTAAAAAGAAATGTATTGCCTCAAGTCGTCACGTTCAACTCTTCATGTTTGAAAGTAAAGTAAAGAAAGAAAAGAAATCAAATTGTTGAATTGTAAATGATCTTGTAAAGATTGTGCCTTTGGCTTGTTCAATTCTTCTTTATTAATTAATCAGAAAAACAAATCATATTAGAAAAATTATAACAATTTCAGTCTGACTAAGTCTAAAAGTTTGTTGTTAAAACTCTTTTAGAACTATTCAAAAAAAAAATTATAATATATATCCCAATTTTTTAGTAACAAAATCCTTTACAAATAGTTTTTTTTTTCATACATACATGAAATGTACTTGCAACAGTACATATTTATCTCATTTTCTTCAATGTTCTTCGACTATAATTTTAATCCAAAAAAATTCCCAAAATTTTAAAGTAAATTCATAATGAAAATGACATAGATATTTTTAATAATCATTTATTTAAGTAAACTACCGTGACACTAATCGTTTTGTAATATGATACATATAACCGTATCTAACCGTAACCATATTAATTGTATCTGTATTTAACCATAACAATTTTAACCTTATATTAAATGATTAAGATTAATGTTAAAGAATATTTATAACTGTAACCGACGGTTAAATAACTTCAACTGTATTAACCGCAACCGTGGTTATGTCTATAAGACCTATGAATCTCATTTGTAGTTATTAATATCGCGTTTAGTTGTGACAACAAAAGAAAAACTATCGCCTTTAGGTTTAATTTAATTATCATGAATTGAATTCATGCTCAAAGGTCGAGATTGTGATCAAATAAAGAAACTTGTGAACCAATCGAATCAATAACACACATTCATAAGTAACTAATGTGAATCAATCAATGACTAACTATGGTCTCGAAGCAATGAACTTCGTCAAGCTCCGCTGCTAATCTTTGTGCTTTATCCACCAATCTCGTCTTCTTTGTTGTCTTCTCCTTCGTCACAACTTCATCATTAGAGACGCTATTAGAGGATGTATAAGCAGTATCAACATTGGTTCTCAAAATGTTTGATAACTTTGTTTAGTGTTTCACAAAGAGAATGACGAAGAGTCAAATTGGGACTCTTGGCTTTTCAGTTTCCCCAACTTAAAAAAAAAATAGAATAATGAATGATGACTCTTAGTTCCAATGAATATTTTTCTTATTTTTAAACCCTAACTAATCATGATTATGACTATAATATGTTAAACCAGGTTTTGACATTAACCCAGGTCACCGGTTTTGGTGGTTTTAAAGTGGTCTAAGCGGTTTAGCTATAATCCAGGTTTTAAACCTTTCATAATCGATTTGTAAAAGGATTCCCGGTTCGACCGGCCAGTCCGGTTCGGTTATAAAACATTGTTTATAATTCAAGTTGTTTGATCACTATTTTCCTTAGTTACTTGAGATTCATGTTTTGTGTCACTTCCCTTTTGTTGTGAATTAGCTTCAATAGCTGTAAACTCATTAGCTCTCCCACAATATGCCTTTTTGTCCCTGTTGTACCTCTTATGCTTTTTGTTGGAGGTAACTATTCGTTTGTCCTATTAATCTCATTTGTTTCTTCTATCCACTGAGCCACATTAATCATTTATACAAAGTCTTGAGGTCGAAAACAACAAACTACAGTTTGTAATAGAGGTTTCAAACCTTGCAAAAACACATCTTCTTAACATTATCCAGGTAACCTAATATTTTGAAGACACATATTTTCAAACCTTGCACGATACTTTAGAACAATCTGTCCTTGAAGAATCTCTTAAAATCTTGAGTGCTTTTTCCCCGTAGCAGATTCTCTCATGGCTTCTTATCGAATCATAAGGTTAAACTCTCCCCAATTTTATAAAAAATACGGCTTCCATAACTCTTTAATCAAGTCACCCTTAGAGCCATAAAGACTTTGATGGGCAGTCTGCAACCATTCATGCTTTGGGATATGGTTCTTATAACAACGTTTCTCAAAACAACTCACTTAATATGCCGATTCCTCCTAAGCATGTCTTAACATCTTGGGGTTTCCATCGTCTGGCTCCTTTGGTGAATCATCACCAACTGAAGTAATTTATTCTCTTCTTATTTACATTTATTTTCCGAGACGTGCGACTTAAGGAGATTTTGGTTGCTTGGTTGATGAGGGCTATGGTTTTTTTGGCTTCTTGGTTTAGTTATTCTTTGTTGCTAAGTGCGTTCTAATCTTCTTTTGGCTCACTTCAAGGCTTTGGACTCTCTTGTTTTGGGCTCTTGATGTAGTAATCTTTTTCAATATTTTAATCTTAAGAAAACATATTTTATATCAAAGGTTCTAAGACTAAAGATCAAAAGTTTAACAAGAGTTGTTACAAAGATTCAAATCTTACAAACAACTTTAGTCAAAGGCAAAACACAAGACAAATACCAACTTCACGTTCCATCTAACGTACCTCTAATTGCTGTTGTTCATTGTCTTGACTCTCGATAAAGTGGATATCCTCTAGCAATCTACCGTAGAACTACACTCTAGGTAATAGTATACACATCCTTGCTGCCTAAAGGATTTTTGTATGTAACACTTCAATCCAATTAAAAATCTAATAATACAACCTTGGAATATGACGATTTTCTTCTATGTTTTGTAGCCCACCACTATGCCGATAAACAAACAAGAGCCTTATCAGTCGCCATATGACAAAGGTATTCATTCTACCAGCTCTACCTCCAAGCTAAAATCATTCTTATTAGCTAAAGAAGAGAAATGAAACCCAAACGAGGGAAACCACAAATCACTAGCCAATAACAGAAACAAAAATCCTTCAACTAAAACGATTATATTCAAATGAAATCTCAAATCCAAAATCATCACCATTAATAAGATCATGGACATAAACGAGACAAAAAAAATTCAGTAAAAGGAATAAAGAGTTCTGACTAACGCCGGTGTTTTTTTTTTTTTTTTTTTTTTTTTTTTTTTTTTTTTTNNNTTTTTTTTTTTTTTTTTTTTTTTTTTTTTTTTTTTTGGCTCAACATCTCATTTCATTAAACAAAGATACCAAACACGGTACAAACACAACTTTTGGCCTCTGGACTTTAACCCAAAGCAATGCAATGTATCAGATTAGTACAACCCTGAATCACTAGGCGGATCCAACGCTACCTCTGAAAAACATTGCATTTTAAACCACGAACGAGAGGATAATATCCCACGACTCGGAATAAAATCCTCTCTTAGACCCCTAAATCAACCCTTAGACCGAGAACAACTACTAACACTAAAGAAACAAAACCTATCATGAAGTTCAAATCAAATCCAAGCTATTGGTCCTAATGATCAGAGTGTAGAACTTGACCTAATAGTATCAACACCAGAGGCGCGTCTTCAGAAGGTATTGTATCTCCGGCTTTCACTGTTCCGATCCTTTAACCTAAAACGGACAGTAGGTCCGACTGACACTCATCCGGCACAACCGGGGCTGAGACTGAGAATTTCCGGTAGTCGGGCTTTTGATGGAGTTGAAGCTATCTTCTTCGTCTACAGTTCCAGTGGTTCCGAACAGCACCAGCATACCCAAGGCTGACCGTACCACCGTGTTCCACCACAACTCCGCTGCCAAGCACCGCTACTCACCGGGTCCAACCAAACGACTCACGCCACTCCGCCGCTGGCAGAAATATCTTGGCTAACTCATCCGCATCTGTCCCCGATCCCTGTAAAAACCGGCAGTTTCTGCCGACCACCTCTTTGGAAATGTAACCGGTCATATTGAAGAAACCGGCATACATGATTGGGTAATCCGCATTGGTAGCGTCCGAAACCACAAACGTTTGATTGAACTTCGACAACGCATCTTTGAGATCTTCCGACACTCTCGGGATCCCACCTCTCCCGCCGGCAACATCTCCGTCTGACATCTCGCCGGAGCTCCGGCAAGAATTGCTCGTGTTTCTCTGCGAAGTATTCTTATTCACGCTCGCATCCTGTGGCTTCCCCGTCTTCGTGTCCGTTTTCTGGACCAGTCCCCACTCTGCCGCCCTTTGCTCCGCCGCATAACTCCAGTCAGCCGCCGCCGTCCTCAAAACCGCCGCTTCTTCCAGATCCGAGATAGACACCGCAACCACAAGAGAAGCTCCACGCCCACGCCGCCGTCTTCGCCACCACGTTTCATCGCCGATTTAACCCGGAAAGCTCCACGCCCCACCGCACCAGAGAGCATTATTCCACTAAGCTCTAAAGGAAGAGAAGGAGAAGCCCTCTCACGGCACCGGCGAGGAGCGCCGGATACCGGAGAGGCAAGTCGAGATTACTCCGGCAAGACCTCTCTCTCTCTAGAATTCAAATTTCAAACAAACGGGAAGGAGTTTAAGGTCAGCATTGACTGACGCCGGTGTTAGAGGAGCCATCAGCACTAAAAAACAAACGCATGATACTGACACTTTAGGTAATAAAGGAACGACGGTTGTACCCCTCAATTACTTAACTAAATTATACATTTTAAAAAACACTGGTACGCATTTTAATTAATTAATAAAAATCATTTATACCCCTTATTCTAATCTTAATAAATTAGTTGACAAAAAAAAGTGCAAGACGAAAGAATAGTGTTTGTATGAAACTTATAAATTAAGTAAATTGGTAGTTGTGGTTCGATTATTGAAAAATGTTGTCATTTTTTTTTTTTTTTTAATGTTTCTCTTTCAATTCAGATTTTGGTTTGTGGGGATAGATATGGTTTGGATTGACTATTTTGGCTATGCTCAATTTTTGATCTGACTGGTGAATTGGGATTTAACATCCCTCTCCTTAGTAACTATGAGGCTTTTAGTTCCAGGTAACACGCATGAGTAGTGGTTTTACTCTGTTTTTATTAATCAAGAAGATAGGCTAACAGGAAGCACTTATTACATAGATCAAACATTGTGAAATTTGGATTCCGTACACTCTTTAGATTGTTGAAGATTTAAAGGCATCAAGACAGCTTGCAGTAGTGAGTGATCTATCCCAAAACTTGTCCCAATACTCAACAAATGGAAAGCTTTTGTAAACAGCAGTGGACCCTTGTTCATTAATCAGCTCATGAGCAGGGCCAATCACTGCATCTGTAGATGGAAAATAGAATGTCGGAATTGATAACCGCTCTTTTTCGGTGTTCACTATGGCTCTATGAAGCACACTCTTGTATTTATCATTGCTTATGACCTGAAAGGAGGAGACACAAACCACATGGTTTAGCACAAGAGAGTGAGGAAACAGAGGAACCGATTTGGGTTTTTTATCACTTAACCTGCATTTGGTCACCGATGTTGACGATAAAAGTGTTGGGAATTGGTTTAACAGCGACCCACTTATCATCCTTAAAAACTTGCAAACCAGAGACTTGGTCTTGAAGTAGGACAGTGATAACGGTTGGATCTTTATGTCCCGGAAGTCCGAAAGTTAACTCGGGCTCAGGACATGGCGGATAGTAGTTAAAGGCCATGTGTTGAGCGTGTCTGCCTAATCTTTTGCTTATATGGTCCTTTTCAAGGCCTAAGCTCTCTGAGATGGCTTCAAGAAGTGTTAACACCAAGGCTCTTACACTCGTGGCGTATTCGGCTGTGACTTCTTTAAAAGAGACGGGACTTGAAGGCCACTCTTCAATGAAATCTTCGACTGGAAAGCAATGAAGTCGGAGATAATCTCGCCAGTTCATGATTTTATCAGCACTGACATTGAAACTGGTGGAGACTCTCGTCGTCTTTGTTGGATCGGCTGAGTAATGTTTCACTCTCTCGATCTCCGGTTGATGGAAGAACTCTCTTGCCACGGTTAGCATTTTATTTACGGTTGACTCTGGTACTCCATGGTTCTTGATCTGGAACAAAATGAACAAGAAAGTTGTGAGACAGAGTAAAACAGAGTAAATTTGTAACAGAGCAACGAAACAGAGGTTTTTTTGAAACAGAGTAGACATATTTTAACCTGAAAGAAGCCGTACGTGGAACATGCTTCAGAAAGTTGATGTACAAACTCGGCATGATTGGGTCCATATAGCTCACCGAGGTCTAATAGGGGAATTGAATCGCCGGAAGTTTCAACATCGGACAGGTTTGGACGGTCGGAGATGGGTCGGATGTAGTTTGGAGGGATGTGACTAACGGAGGAGGCGAAATCAGACACAAGGAGCTTAGATACTGCAGAAGCCGCCATGATTGGGTAAGTTGGCTATGTGGAGAGATGATCATATGAAAGTTAAGGTGACGAAAGTTGCTATATATAATAATCCATGAATTTATAATGCTTGGTGCATGCGTGCGACTAGTACAATAAACGAAACTAGTTGGGCCTTTATATTATATGACTATATTAATTTGACCAAAACCAAAAAAGGACTATATTTATTTTATAAGTATATATGATTAAAAATTGGGTGCATTGCACCAACAATTTTAAATGGTTCGAGGTTTAATATGTTTTTGAGAGTTTTCATGATTTTGAAAAATTTTAATGAAATCATTTCAAATTTCACCTAAAATCATGTAATTTGAGTATTTGAATTTTTAACTAAAAAAAAACATAAAACACACTGAAATCACTTAAAACCAAATGTTTAAAATATTTCAAATAACACCGATTTTGATGGTATTTGTTAAAACCATTAGTTCAATAACACTAATTTTTAAAAGAGATTTTGAAATACATGTTTCCATAACACTGAATATGTTATATTCTCCAAAATCACTCTAAATACAGGTTTGAATACACCCCCAATCTTTAGGAT
Source organism: Odontarrhena argentea (assembly GCA_900406245.1). NCBI lineage: Eukaryota > Viridiplantae > Streptophyta > Magnoliopsida > Brassicales > Brassicaceae > Odontarrhena > Odontarrhena argentea. The sequence goes on along the minus strand of OVAF01000176.1, from coordinate 19,234 downwards.
TTTAGAACTATAATTTCGATATTACTCATTCCCGAAAAATAGTTTTCTTTACAAATAATTTTTTGTTATTTTTTAATCTATGCGGACTCCAATCGCTCCATGATATTATTCAACCCATTGTAAATAACCGTAGTAAAATCGATTAAAAATGGATTAATCATAATCTATATATAAGATAAGTGCACAATTAATACATTTTAGAGATTTTCCACATCTAACCAGGGTATATAAATCTGATCAAATGTTTGTAAATTTATTATTCGTTTTGGATTTGAGATATACTCAATCTCACTAGTGGCTTTCCTTCTTAACCTCATTGATCCATTGATGGTTTCATCAAGTCCCTTTTCGAGTCTATACCTCTCAATCTTCCCCTCCTTTATCTCCCAATTGGCCTTCTATTTATTGATCCATAAACTTCAGCAAACATGTCGGCTCCCGAAACTTATACACCATGATCCACATTCCTCATATAAATTGTTCGTGCAAATCAGTGCAGTTGTAATATTAGGGGTTATTATCGATCCTAGCTATGAGACTAGTAGCACTACAAATTCTACGTTTAAATTAAGCTTATTAGGGATTAAGTCCCACATCGGAAGTTAGAAGGGATCGGGCCTCTCCACTTATCACCAATTGGTTTTTAGTTGGATGCCCATGAAACTTAACATGGTATCAGAGCCTAAACCCACGCTCCCCCACCCGAACCGAAATCGATCCGGCCTAGAAAAGGCCCGGACGATCTAACCCGAAATTAATCCTAAAAATGGATATTAATGGCTAGACGGGCCATTATCTCGTGGGGGAGTATTGGGAATATCCCACATTGGAAAGATGTAAGGGACCTAAGTAATATATAAAGGGGATTGGTGATAAGTGGAGAGGCCTGATCCCTTCTAACTTCCGATGTGGGACTTAATCCCTAATACGCCCCCTCGAGATGATGGCTCTCTGGCCATTAATCTCGGTATGTTCGGGCAAGGATCGATGGACCAATTTGGGTCAGATCGATAACGGATCGGGTTAGATATTGTGGATCGATTACGCCCGTTCGGGCTTTTTGGGCTCTGATACCATGTTAAAGTTCATGGACATCCAACTTAAAACCAATTGGTGATAAGTGGAGAGGCCCGATCCCTTTATATATTACTAGTGATCCCTTCTAATTTCCGATGTGGGACTTAATCCCTAATACGCCCCCTCGAGATGATGGCTCTCTGGCCATTAATCTCGGTATGTTCGGGCAAGGATCGATGGACCAATTTGGGTCAGATCGATAACGGATCGGGTTAGATATTGTGGATCGATTACGCCCGTTCGGGCTTTTTGGGCTCTGATACCATGTTAAAGTTCATGGACATCCAACTTAAAACCAATTGGTGATAAGTGGAGAGGCCCGATCCCTTTATATATTACTAGTGATCCCTTCTAATTTCCGATGTGGGACTTAATCCCTAATACGCCCCCTCGAGATGATGGCTCTCTGGCCATTAATCTCGGTATGTTCGGGCAAGGATCGATGGACCAATTTGGGTCAGATCGATAACGGATCGGGTTAGATATTGTGGATCGATTACGCCCGTTAGGGCTTTTTGGGCTCTGATACCATGTTAAAGTTCATGGGCATCCAACTTAAAACCAATTGGTGATAAGTGGAGAGGCCCGATCCCTTTATATATTACTAGTGATCCCTTCTAATTTCCGATGTGGGACTTAATCCCTAATACGCCCCCTCGAGATGATGGCTCTCTGGCCATTAATCTCGGTATGTTCGGGCAAGGATCGATGGACCAATTTGGGTCAGATCGATAACGGATCGGGTTAGATATTGTGGATCGATTACGCCCGTTCGGGCTTTTTGGGCTCTGATACCATGTTAAAGTTCATGGGCATCCAACTTAAAACCAATTGGTGATAAGTGGAGAGGCCCGATCCCTTCTAACTTCCGATGTGGGACTTAATCCCTAATAAAGCTAAGTCAAAAAGGGTTAGAATTTGAGAAATTCACAGGAGATAAATCTAACTTTTACATAAACAAAACATAATCTAACTAAACATGCATTAATTATCCAAATAAAAACCCAGCTAGTAGTTTTTAACACCATAGAGTGAAATCTTTAACGAACATCAGGTTACTTGTGCGAATTACGATTTTCAAATATACAACTGCAAAATATGTTATTTTGGAGAATTACTTTTTTTTTCTGTCAACTATAGTATTATTATAGAAAAAAAAAAAAAAAAGGTTTACAAAGTGCGGTTTAGTGGAATGTTAAAAACGGATAACCACAAAGAAAAGAAGAAAGTGGCGTTTTCAAAATCAAATGATGTTATAAGATAATATATCTAGGTTTATATAATATATGCACTGTGTGATTTCATTAATGTGACGCATCCTCGTATTTATAAAGTTGCCGTGAGTAGTAATCCTACCGTACTAAAGTAACACTTGTATAATTATATTATTTGTTGTGGTTGAGGGTTGTCGTATTATTTAATTTTTTAGATGCTATCTATAATCTATGACTGTATATGACTTGGTTTATATTGATGGAAAGAAAATATACAACGTTTAAAGCACTTTGATTCGTTGTCGTGCCAATTGAGCTGAAAGCATTAGGCATTTATACATATAAATACTTTTCAAACATAAAATTACAAAACCAGATTTTAAGTTTGTCTCCTCTCTCCTTGTTTTTTTTTTTTCATCTAATTAACATTAAAAACTGAAATAAGATTACAGGGGTGGGATTCGTTTTTTGTACACTAAAGAAAAACCAACACAAACTCTTAAATAAAAAGCTGAGGGAACTTAAAATAAGGAATAATGAACTCATGCTCTAAACTAACCCTATAAACACCACACTTTCACAAACCCTCCATAAAATTTCGGAAGACACCAAAGCTAAGATAAGAAACATAAACCCTCGATGAACCGATCACTCCAACCCTCCAATAGACTAGGGATCAAGAGCAACAAGCTCAAGAGAGCACAACTAACCGAAGCAGGCAGAGAAGCACACTCAAATGACGAGGACAGAAGCCAGAAGCTTCACCATTTCAAACTTTCCAAAAGAGCAAAAATCTCTAGAAGAGCTCAAGTTCAAGGAAGAGAACCTTAATTCCTAACAGGGAAAACACCAAGAAAGCTTTACAACTCACACGCGGACACTCGCAAGCCAAAATCAGTCACCTACAGACAAAGGAAAGCCACCTCCTCGCAAGAGAAGAGTTGTGGAGCGAAACCACTGGACCATCTTGAGCCAATCTCCAAAAACAATCCTGAAGAAAGCTAGTAGGTGTCGTTGCAGCAGAATACACCATCCAAGAGATGAACCCAAATCAAGACTTAAGCCTTCTCTAAACAACACACCTCCAGAAAGAAAACAAACATGAAGAAGAACCCAAAGAACACAGACCAGAACCGCAAAAGACCTCACCTTCAGAACCCAATAGCCAATACCAGGGAGAAACCGAACAAGACACTCATGACCCAGGGAGGAGAAACAGGGGAATAGAGCCGAAAAGAATGGCATTTAGTCTCAGAGACGTAGGTGTAAGAAACACCACTCCGTAACTTACCAAAAAGCCGGGAGACCAAGACCAATCACCATCCATACTCATAGCACCTCTCGGAAGAGAGGCCGTAAAATTCGAAAGTGAAACACACCCTCGGACACCAGAACCCCCAAAACAGCACCAACACTTCCTTTCCACTCCACCTTCTTCCAAAACCGAGATCAAAGAACAAGGGGAGGAGTGGAACAAAGAAGAAAGGACTGTACCTTCTTCATGGCTCGAGAAAATCCTGAAAAATGGAGACGAAACGGAGACGAGAAAACTACGCTACAACACGGAAGAGAGCAAGGTTGGACCGGTACCGGAGCTAGAGAAGCCTCCGGCCACCGGTCCAAGACGGATCTGACACTTGGAGTTTTTAACTTCTCGCGCGGCTAGGGCGACCTGAGACACCGTCTCCTCTCTCCTTGTTTATTCGCTGCCTTCTTTTCAAAAGAATTTTTGCCATTTATTTATCTCTTTTAACCGTTTTCCGGTGATTTTTTCCCCGAAACCGGTCGAAATTTTTTTTCTCTTTGTTTTTTTCTTTCGTTTTTGGTTTGTTTCTCGTTCGACCCTCTTTGTATCGGTTTAGTTTGGGGTTCGGTGGTTGAAGCAGTGAGGGTTCAAGTTGAGATTTGATCTAGATATGGGTTTCTCGTGTTTACATAATTTCTTCTCTTGTTTCTTTCTCCTCTTTTTTCTATTTTTGAAGAGAGGTTATCATAAGTTCTATGGTTTTCTCTCTTTGCCCCGATCTATTTCTCACATTGGTGTCATGATCGGATCTCCTTTGAGCGAGTCAATCAAACGGTAATTTCACTTTCTTCACTCAATTCCCTTCCTTCTCTTCTCTACATGTTGGTTTCATGGATCTCTTTCAGCTCTTCCATCGATTTGTCTCTTCCAAGGTAAGCTGATCCGATTGAGATTTCAGAAGCTCTGTGTCTTTATGCTCATATATGATCGAGATCCGGTTATTTCGGGTTATATTACGGCTTGTATCGGAAAATCTCCTTGCCATCCCATATTCCTCATCTTTCATCTAGCCATGTTCTTCATCATCTCAGGTAGCTTAAATCACTATCAGAGTTCTGGCTTTATCTTTTGATTCGGAATCATCAGTACTTGGAACCCATCCAGTTTAGAGTTTGGTTGTGTTTTAAGTTTAGTTGGCGAGTTTATTCAGTTTGTTTGTCTTTTTTAGGGTTTGTATTTCTTCTTGTCTCTGGCAAATTGTTTCTTTGTCCGACTTGTGTCTCCAGGGACGAGTTTGCTGACAAACCGTTTGTATCAGTTTATTTTTCAATAAATATTTAGATGACAAAATAAAAAATAAAAGTTGTTAAATGTATAATCTTTTTAAAAAAAAAATTTGAAGGGGAGGTTTTTAAATATGCAGTACCTATTTTAACCTTAAATTTAATTAATCATTTAATATCACTAACCCAAACAATTAAATATATAAGTTTTTAGAAAATTCAAATTGGTTTAGATATATTTTGTTATTGTAATTTTAATTTCTAATAAAATAAAATAAATAAAATATATAATGAAATTGTTATTTCTCTCAATCCAATATCTGCGAATATTCATTTTCATTATTCTCGCCAACTTTAGGGCTCATGCCAAATTTGTATAAATAGTCTTATTATTTCGGGGAAAAGGGGACATAAACTTTTTGACCAGATCATTATCTGCAAAATTGTATCTTTACACGACTATCAATTAAAGCAACTCGCATTTAATCTATTCTTAAGTTTTCTTCATTGAAAGTATCCTTAATCCCCAAAAGAATATAAGTTTTGGTCGTGGTGCTTTTAGCATCCACAATCCTAGCACTATGATTAGGGTACCCTCCAGTGCTCTAAAATCGCTAATCGTTTGAAGATCCAAAGTTTTCCCGTGTAACATAAGTTTCCTTGAATCTTGTATGTTTGCTCTGTGAAGATGATAGAGGCATTTTTGGTACCGGGTAAATCAAATAAAATTTATAACCCGTCTAAAACACCAAAATTACTCGATGTAGTATAGAAGGGGGGGTCGAACACAGAGACCAATGAACAATCTAGACTAGTGATGCAATGCGTAAATGAAATATGGAACTATGAAGCAAACTAATGATGAGATGGATACAAAAGACGGGCGAGATGATGATGGTGATATGAGAAGAATCAAGCAACCAAGTAATTGAAATCTAGTGATGAGGATGAAGATGAGTATGCAAGTGACATGAACAGTAGCAAATCGTGATGGATGAAGGATGTAAACTATGATAAACAAACACTCAAATTCATGCAGGTTCGAAAATGATCAATCAAGTAGTAAGACTCTCGAACTGGTGTCGATTGACACCTTTACAGTGTGTCGATCGATACTAGTCCGAGGTGGGTGTCGGACGACACCACATGCAAACTAATGATGAGATGGATGCAAAAGATGGATGTAAGTGACAAACGGACGAGATGATGATGGTGATATGCGAAGATCGTCTCTAGCTAAGAGATGGCATAGAGACCAAATCACCTTAAAGAGACTCAGACACCATTCTACTCACTAGATATGTACAGACCTATTACAACACAGACCTCAACAAGAGAACAACTCACTCATAACAAGAGAGAAAGACATAATGAAAAGAAGAACTTTATAACGAACCAAATTTATGTAGAAAAATGGATGATTACAAAAGAGCTAAACAAGAGTATATATAGGTAGAGGCACGAGCTAGGGTAAATAGATGTCTTCTAGAAGCTCAATAATGAATATCAATCAGCTTCAATTCGGATCAAACATCTTATAGAAAGTTTCCAAATCTGCCTTCAAGCGAGTGTTGACCGAGATCATGGTGTGGTGTCAGATAACATTGACGTTTTGGTCGCCACCTTCATGAAAACTTCGTTCAGAGTGTCGGTCGCCACCTTGGAAGGATGACTACTCTACGGCAGGAATCTTTATTTCTTCGGTTCTTGCTCCATTACTTGGTGATAAACATCATTATTCCTCCAAAAGCCTGAAAAAACCCCCAACACGTACATTTACCTAAAAACACTCTTAAAATGATAAAACATGGGGACAATCCCCGTAAAAGATAGTTACGAACGTGTATAAAAGAGGTCAAAATCATGTCGTATCACTCTTCAACTAGCATCTAAAGATCCTCTCTGGTCGGAGATGGCATGGAGACCTGATCACTTTAAAGAATGTCAACGAAAACTAAGAAACATGCACCATTTTACTAAATGAAATTAAACATTTCTACTACTACACGAATCCTAACTAGGAGACTACTCACACATAATCCAAGAAGACATAAAGAAGAAGATAAAGTTTATTAATTGATTTTTGTGGTGAACAAATGATGATTCAATATATTCTAATACAAGTGTTTATATTGGGAGGAGGCACGAGCTAGGGTAAAAAGGTGTCTTCTGGAAGCTTTAATCATAATCAATCATCATCAATTCGTGACATTCTTCTTCATGGAAAGTTTCAATTTCTGCTCCGAGCAGGTGTCGATCGCCACCAAGGTTGGGTGGCAGTCGTCACCAGTGAGATAATTTGGGAACGTCGTATCTTAAGTGTCGGTCGCCACCTTTGTATGGTGTCAGTCGCCACTTCACAACAAGGGATCCTCATTTCTTCAGTTCTTGCTCTATTTTTTTATGACAGATAATGATCCTCTTCCGGAGTCCACAAAAATCTCCTAGTTCGCATTCATATCTAAAAACACTCTTTATTCTTAAAAACAAAGGGGAAAATCCTCAAAAAGATAACTGCTATGACATGAAAAAGAGGTCAAAATCACGTCGTATCAGAAGTCTCCTAGTGGCACTAACATCTTTGAATAAACAAAAAACAATAACCAAAACACTAATGAACGAACAAACAATGGGATAAAAAGACTTCACTCATATGCTCTGTCTCCAGAGAAATTAGGTGAAAAAAAAAGAAATAAACTCCAACAAAGTAAAGCACAGCTTCATAACACCCAATCATAGGAAGAGATCTATGAAAAAAATGGTCCAGCAACCAACCAGAACAGAAAGTCTTATGGCTAAAACTCTGATTTCACCTTATAGCTAGATCTCTCCAGCTACCAATTTAAAGAAGGACGAGGATTGAAAGGCAAACAATAACATACCCTACCAATAACACCAAACAACACAAATGCAAAACAAAGTAAAAATGAGAGATGGACGTACATCGCTGAAAAAACCGCTGCACACACACCGAAAACATCACAAACTTAACTAAAAAGGTTGGAACATAAATTATATAGATTACATATATAAAATTCAGGATTTTGATTTATGATTACACAATACCAAATTAGCTGTCCAAACATAAATTTGTGATCTATATTTCAAAATATTAAGTGTATCAAATTATAATCGATATTCTTTTTTTTTTTTTTTTGAAAAGGATATAATCGATATTCTTATATAACATTTGCCTAATCAAATTACTGTACTGCACAATATTTTATGTTACTGAAAAAATTCATAACACTGTAAAAGTTTTGACTACATAAGATATGTTTAGCAATTAAGTTGTATTATATGTTTAGGTAGTTAATTGTAAATTGCATCACCAAGCACTGACGTAGGAGACGATAATGTAAGATATATTTGTATATATTTTGGACGACCTCTTTCCTCTTTAATTATAGTTTCATTTTGAATTGCACAATTGTCAACTTAGAAAGGTGAGTTGTACGCATTTAATAATATAACAAAGACCTCTCTTCGAAAGAAACAAAAACAAATGACCTTCCCTTTTTCTAATAGACTAAGTTAAGACTTATAAGGTTATGACATAAGTCTATCAATTTTGTTAGATCCAAAACAAGAATATTTTATATGATTTTTTTCAAAACTTATGTGTGTAATAAGCTCGATTTTATTTACTATCATTAGCTATATTATTGATTTTTTTGTTACAAATAATTATATAATATTTTATATAATAAAGTAGACTTTCTTTCCTCACTATTCTTGAAGAGCTGCCACGTGTCCCATTTAGTTTAACCTTACCCCTTTAAACTTTACTAAAGGTACTCACAAAAGTTCTGAGTTATTTTTTCACATCTTTTTACTAGTACTTTTAAGACTTACTACATTTTCTTCTTTTCTCAAAACCTAATAAGAAAACAATTGTACTCTCACTTATTTCTAAAAAGAAGCTTTAAACTATTTATTGTAATTCTTTGATTATAAATATTTTTAAAAGATTTATTTAAAAATAAAGTATCGTATTGTTCAATTCCAATTTAATTAGTTTTAATACTAACTTTATTTCATTATCTTTCATGCATTTAATTTTTTGGTTATGAAACATAAAGTCTACTTAATGAATTTATCTAATAGAATTTGAGACACTAAAACTATTAGATCATTTGCATTTCATGAAAAAATTCTATAAGGGTATAGAAATTTGATTGTGATAACTTTAATTGATTTTGCCTATAAAAATTGAAAATATTTTACAGCTACGACTTTAGAGTATGGGATTTACTAAATCATCTGATTGTCACTTATTAATGGTTTAACAATATTTTTCCATAATAGACTATAATAAAGAAGTCAAATAAAATATATGTATATATCATCATATGGTTCACATACATATTAAAGCTTTAAATGATATTTTTATTAAAAAAAAATTAAATCATTTCTTAAAATTTGAAAAAACAAGTCTTAGACATGACTTATATATAGAACATATGACGTTTAAATGATAATAAAAATCATAGAGATAGTATTTCCGTGCAACGCACGGATTTTCTCTAGTAAATATATATTTAGGTGTTTGTTCATATCATTGTGAAGGGAAATTAAAAACAGTTAAATGTCAATATTTACAAAAAAAAAATATAAAAAAGAATAATACAATTTATGTCCTTAATACGGATTATGCAAAAAAAACAAAAGGGGAAAAATAGAAAAATAAATCGTGTATTTAAATTTTCATATTTAAACTAGGGGAAATATCACTAATACACTTTTTAACTCAATTCTTTCAAAAATACAAGTTTTTGTTACCATTCTTTTAAAACTACACTTTGAAGGAAAATTGTGTTGAATACCACTTATCATTATTAAATCATAAACCCTATCACTCAAATTCAATTTTATTTATAGGGTTTTAGTGTTTATTCCTAAAACCAACATTTTAAACCCTAAAAATAGGTTCTACCCCTAAAAAATAAACCCTAGAAATCATAAGTTTATTAAATTCTAGACCAATCCTACACCATAAACCCTAAACTCAAACCTTAAATCCAAAATCATTAACCCAATTAACAAAGTTAAAAAAGTCTAAACAAATAAATTTAAAAAAGTGTAAAAGTGAAACTGTAAAAATGAATGATAGCCACTTAAAAAGTGTATTTGGAATAATTTCCCATTAAACTACAACATATTTTTCCCCATTTTAAATAATAAAAATTAAAAAAAAATATTAAACGAATTTTCAAAAAAAAAAAATATAGTTACAGAAAAAATGATGTCACATTTGTAATAACATTTCATTATATGCAAGATCATATTTTTATATTTATGTATGAACCATATTCTTATTTTATTATGATTGAAACAAATAACGTATATTGTGAGTGTCCTTTTGCTAACATCTTAGTTTATAAAACAAAAAATAATATGAGAATTTATGAATATTATAAACTTACGTAATAATAATATATAATTTGTTAGATTATATGTAACGAATAAGATATAATATTCAATTATGTTTCGAAATTTGCGTGGGTCATAATTTAGAATCTAATTCCGCATGCCATAATTAGACGGGTTATAAATTTACAAAATCTAATATATATATATATATATATATATATATATATGTATATTTATATCAATATATATTAATAACTAAACCATGGCTTGTTATTTTATATGAAATAAATCAGTTATGAAATCATATAATTAAGTTTGAAATATTTTTAAAGGTCGGAAGTCAGAATTTAATTACACTATCAAAATTGCATGGGTTGTCACCATTGAAATAGAATATACTTATTATATATTTATAAATTATAATTATTCACCCATATTTTAATGCGGACATAACCTAATTGTATATAATAGTTCACAAAAAATAGTTCTAAGGGATGATTGGCATAAAGAGTTTTTGTAAGATTTTAGAACTTCTAAATTTCATTGTTGTTGCTTTTAACTACTAATGATCTTTATAAAATTCATTACTAAATATTTTTGATATTTATTCTAGTTAACGTCTATCGTTATTCACAAAAATTAGCTTTTAATAATTTTGCAAAACCTAGTGTTATCGAGATATAAACACTAAACTTTTTTACTAATTAAACACAACTTCCAAAATATAAAAGATTGCAATGAGTTTTCTATAGTAAAAAAATTTCAGTATATGAAATCTTAAAATCTAATGAGTAGCCATGAGATTTTTAGAATTATGTTTAATGAATAAAAATGTAAAGACTTCATGTCCCAATAATTCTAGATTTACTATAATTACAGAATTCATAATAGATATTTTCTAAAAATCATACCACTATTAATTCAGAAGTCCCTTAAGTGGTTTTTGGCCTATGTGGCTAATTTTCACCCAATGGAAATGTTGACTGTATATATGTGACGTGGCACTCCTTCTCTCTGGCGATTTTCTGGAGATTTTTTGCAGAATTGGTAGGTAGATTCACAAATCCTTTATGAACAATCGGTATCTCTTTTCGAAAAACTTAAAACACGAAAGTTGTTGAGCTCGCGATTTCAATGAATCCTGTCTTTTCAAATTTTTTATTTGATCAAAATTGCAAACTTCAAATTTCGCAAATATACCATTGCGTGTATCAAAAGCTACGAGAAATTGAACTGAATTTTCAATGGACGATACAAATTTTGTCTTCTACGACCTCATAATATACGACAATAACCAAGATTATTCAAAATCTGTTATTTTTCAGGATCGGATTATACTCGAGTTTGGTATATATTGGATGGAATGATTGTAAGTTAAGTTGTTGGGATATCAGAGATTAAAGTGGATGTTTTGTGATGCTACTGCTCACGACCTGATCAAACAATAATATGTGTTTCTTTTTATGCAGAAAGTTGCTCTCCCTATACTATACGCAAAGGCGTGATGTGGACACCGAGTATAGAGAAAAAGAGGGTCATTAGCAGAACAAAAACCGAACACTGATTTGGTCATATCAGCTAAGATAATCATTCAAGTTTTCTAGGCAAGGATGCACTCGAGTCTCTCAGATCATCGAAGAACGGGTGTGCATATGCTTCAAGATGATATCAGAGTTAAGCAAAGGAGTTAAAGCAACCATTCTAATGATGTAATGCTACAATCAACTATGTTTCTCTCTTACCGCTTTGCGTCTCAGATTTTCTAAATAATGGAGTCTGACGCAAGATCCATTGCTTCTGGAGATACATGTCTCCGGAAAATCTGCAAACAAACAAGAAGAAATCTGATTACGAAAGGCAAAGTTGCAGGTTTCATTCATAAGAAAAACATTATCATTCTAGCTAAGAAATTTCAGTTTATGAAATCAAAAGAAAAGTCGTTATAGTGTGGCATTGCAAGTGACATAAATCTGAAGTAGTCAAGAGCATAAAGTATCTGGGGAAAGATTTGTAAGGACTCCTCAAGCCATTCACGTAGTCATACTCCCACCCCAATGAGGAATTTAGACAAAGACAACCTTTGGGCGAACTCAAAAGCTATTGTATTGTAGTGGTACCTCTTTCTATCTCTCTTTTTCTTATAAATTGTATGTAGTTGCATTTGTTGCTTATAAGAACAAAAGGTTTCACTGTTTAAGCCTTTGTATACCAAGGTTTGTTAATGGTCTTTGATTTATCATATTTAGTTTCCTGTTGTAACAAACATAAAACACGTGAAGCCGTAAATAAGAATTTTCTCTGGTTTTGTTTATTTAAATTGATAGTGAGGTTTGTTATTTACTTCCTTTCGTATCACCATATGTGATTATTACTAATATTGATAGTATTTGGATGTATTGTGTTTTACTTATGAGAAAACAAAGTATATGCTAAGGATTTGTAGTGTTTGGAGTTTGAGCAATTGCGGCGAGACATGTGGCGTTTGCAGGTTTGGATGTTAAGGATTTGCAGATTTGGAGTTTGAGCAATAAGTTAGGTGAGATTCAGAAATCGAATCCGAATTTATCAAAGAGATTGTATGTGCATTTAAAGTTATCAGATACGAAGATCATGATGTCATAGTTACAGAGATGGAGCTTAAGGTTTTCAAAGGCAAACTTTAAAGTCTGTAAGCATCCCATACTGTAAGGGAATTGAATGTCTCTTCACACTTTGTGTTGTGTACTAAGGCTTTTGTGATATGAGAGAAAGAGATGTAAGCTTCAATGACAAAGATGGAGGTGGAACAAGGCTTTAAGAGATGGGGGCCGGTTTTACAGTTTTCAGAGGGATTCACCATGACTTCATGCTCTAGACTCGCTCCCACTTGCCATAAAAACCATGAACTCTTAGGTAAGCATGATAATTTAGCTTGGTGTGACGGGGGCGGAGGAATTTTTACAAAATTGGATCTTTTATATATAATCAATGTTGAGTATACACACTCTGTAGGTAAGCATGTTAACATTAGATCTTTTATACTCTGAGCTTGCAGACGATTTTAGAACCTCACATGTCGTGTGAAGAGCTCGAGTAAAGCTGATGGTGTGTTTGTGCCATTCTTCTCTTCGTTTAGCCATAACTGATTCTCTCGAGTTCTTCACACGGCATGTGAGGTTCTAGAATCATCTGCAAGCTCATAGTATAAAATATCCAATGTTAACCAATACTCAACACCGTGATCGTAGCTTGATGTGACGTTGACGGCGGCGGAGGAAATTTTTTCAAGTGGAGAGTTTGGTAGCTAAAAAGTGTAAATTTGAAAGAATAGAGTTAATAAGTGTATTAGTGAGATTTTCCCTTTATGTTTTAAATTTATTTTTTGCATTGTTTTTACGATTTTGGCAGAAAAACTCGGATTTTACATTTTTTGTAGGGCAAAACTTGGTTACGTGTCAAAAAAAATTTTCAAGAGTACCAAACTGAAAAATCAGGTTTGGTTCGGCTCGGATCTATGTAACATAATCGAACGGGTTTTTAATAGCAGATACCAAAAATTTGGAATCGAGAACCGAATGAACATACAAAATGCCAGAAACATAAATTATCTTAAAGATATATAGTTTGATTAAATTTTTTTTATATTAACTCAAAATACCAGAAACAGAAATTAATTAAAAATATATTGCTAGATTACTTTGATTAAATTTTTAGTTTTTTGTGTTTTCATTTAATTCGTTTTAATCGGGTTATTTTGTATATTCAAGTGTTTATTTGAAAATTTAAGGTTTAAAAAACTATTTCTGGGTAGTTTGGATGCTTATTAGATCTTTATGGTTACTTAGGTTCCACCCGATAGAAATCGAATCCAAACCAAATTTAAAAAAATACTCGAATGTGACTATAACTTTTCGTACCGAAAACCTAAACCCCGAAAAAATCAAACCAAATGCAACACAAACTCTAATACCCACCCCTCCATGGCATAGCTAAAGAAAAAGGTTGGTAAGTCAAAGTTTGGATTTCACAAGAATGATAATGAATTTGTTGTTGTTGATCTTTGTTTTAAGTCTAGACACTAACATATTTACATGATATATAGAAGATCTTGATGATATGATTTCAAAAAAATAAATATAGATCAACCAAAATATATATATATATATATTGTTGTAGAATTAACTAAAAGAGCCATAATAATTTTCTATTGTTTTTTCTCTTATGCCATTTAAGTCATCAAAAATATCTGTGCATGTCATTTTTATAATGTTGATGAACGTCTATTTTTTCTGTAGGGTATATCCTTTACGTATGGTATTCTACAGAAATTAATTAAATCCATATAGTTTCCTATCATGAGTTTATTTTTAATATGTTGCTATCGTGTGGAACTTATCATGCAAACAAACAAAAGAAGCTCTTTTTATTAACTTTTTGTGAATTTTACTTTTATTTTAGGTACAAATCAAACACTCGGTAATACTTCAAACCACAACTAAATAAATAAAAATACATATTAACTAAAAGTTTCACAGCGACTACAAATATTTCCGTTAATATTGGTTTTGACGCCAACCCGACCTAGTTTCACCATAGTGTTAGCCAAAACTTGGCGAAAAAGCTTACCGTCCCTGGCAAATGTGTCAACCAAAGATTTGGATTGATTGTTGGAGTACAACTAGATCCAAATCTGCGGGTGTAACTGGATCTATGTCTACGAATACCCCGGGATCGACGTTTTTGGGGCAAGACTTTTTAAGTTGTGCTGCGTAAGCAGCATCTATAGTCGGGTCTTCCTCGGTTGACTTATTCCAACTGTAGATCCTATGAAAAACATTGGTGCAGTGAGCATCCCCTACAGTATGCGCCCCTTATTTTCATATCAAACAATTTATCAAAAAATAAAAATAGATAATAAATTAGGAATAAAAAAGAATTAATATTTTTTTTTTCATTACATGAAAAAGCAACCATGTTATCAACGGTTAATCTTTTTCTGACAAAATGTTGGACAAGCTACTCGAACCCGTCAGTTTGTTGCGGAAATCTGCCTTCAACGCTAGCCGCGGTTGTCGTCAATCCGTCAAATCTCCCTAACTCAACTTCATTCCGCAGTCCGCCAACCTACGTATGGAAAGTTATAAGTATTTATTTAAATAACAATGTGATAAGAAAAAAGACTTACAACAGTAATCGCGTCTCGAGCTGCAATCGTCAAAATGTCAGCGCAAGACACTTTATGGTGGCATTTTGGGTTAGCGTCCAGTGTGTCTTTAATTTTGATTATGGTTGCGAAAACATCACCCAACGTCATATTGTTGGGGTGGGGTCCTTTTCAGTTGTGTTGTTTTTTATTGACTCGATCATGATGGAGGGCATCACAACCCTTTATATTTCATATTTTTTTTTTAGGTAAAAAATTAAAATAAATTAATAGATAAAAATAATAATAAATAACTTACATTCACAAAGCAGTTGTGAAAATAAAGCAGTAGAATCTTGGGAATGGTCGAAGGGCTGTGTTGAAATTTGTCTACAATTGCTTCGTAGACTACAGATTCTACTTCCGGACAAATTCCGGCGTAGAAATTGGGCCGGCGAGGGGATTAAGGGACTTTGCCGAAAAATGGCAAAACGAGGAGAATGAGAAAACAGATGACAAGAGGGGGAATAACGCAAAAGGTGATCATGGTTTTATCCCTTTATGTGTATATATATATATTTCTCATAGTTTTCTTACATTTTACTCATACTTTAATAATTAAATGCTTATATATTTTTCATTTTTATTCTCATAGTTTCCTTATATTTTACTCATATTTTCATAATTAAATGCTTATGTTATACTTAGAACTAATTTTAAATAGATGATTAATCTTTAAAATAAAACAACAACTTATGTTCATTGTTATTCTTAGCTAATATTTTTTTTTTTTTGTAGGTTTTCAATAATTTTTGAACTGACTTTATAATATTTTTTAGAAGTATTACTTGTAGAGTCTCAATATGTTGACTAATATCTATAATATTAGTGATTGATAATTAAATTCAATCATAATTATCTTAGTGAAATGTTTATATATATGATAATTTTAGATGGAGAGAGAACTCCCTAATTATATATATGATAATTTTAGAGAAATGTTTCAAATCAACTAAATTAGAGAAATATTTGATAATATTTTTTTTTGTACGTTTTCAATAATTTTTGAAGTGACTTTATAATATTTTTTTTAAGTATTACTTTTAGAGTCTCAACATGTTGACTAATATCTACATTATTGATCGATAAATTAATTAGCTTTTCGTTGATTTTGATTGTTTAATTCTGCACATATATTGATTTTTCTTTTTTTTAAGATGGTATAATTGTTATAAATTTTGAATTATGAAAGATAAATTTAACAAAAAAATCAGAATTACAAAAGATAAATTAAACAAAAAAATCAGAATTATAAAAGATAAAGTAAACAAAAAAAATCAGCAAAACATGAGCATGATATATGCAAAAGAATAGAATTTTGTTTTCAAAAAATAATAATTATAGAGTTTAAATGTAAAAAATTTAAACTTTTGGGCTTTACTCAATCTTTGTCATTCTATCTAACTTTCATAATTCCGCCTCTTGTTCCACCTTCACTACTATTCTTCGTCTTTAAAAAACCTATGTAAAACTACTTCTTTTAGCTTTTTAATATATATTAACTCAGACCAAAATTTTTAAATAATATATATATATATATATAACTCATTTAGCTAAAAAAAAAAAAACAAGGAATACAAAAACAAAAAAAATGTTTTCTTCATAATGGTCTCTCAGAAAACTATTATCATGGTTTGTATTGTTCTCTCTCTCATTCATTTATTTTCTCATTCTGACATGAACAGATTGTTTATTTTCCAAATTTTTATTATTACTAGTTGAAACTAAAATTCAAAGAATAAATGTTTTAATGTCATTAGTGTGTTGTTACCAGTAGCAAGCAAATGAATAAATAACCAATAAGGAATCGTTAGAAGGTTCGTAAGAACATCAGTGTGTACCATTATATTTCACTCTATATCTCTAGAAACCAAACGCAGCAGAAGTCAAAATTATGAAAAGAGAAAGACTGATAACGGTAACAACAATGGTCATGTTGCGCCCATTTCGACCTGAGATATGTATAAGATAAAAACTAATAACCCAATGCTTTTACTAAAAAATAGTTGAAGATAAGTTTTGATAGATGAAGTAGTTCTTTCGTACTATCTTTAAACTTCTTAGGAATACGAATCTAACCCCTAAATCCAAAGTGACACTGAAAACATTCTCATTACTCTTTAATCTCAAAACCCATGAAGCCATTCACTTTGATGAAACTGAGAAACAGCTCCAGAACCAAAACAACTCAGACTTCATGAGACATAAGGTCAAAAAGTGATCTATTAATTAAATTAAATTTTGCATAGAAAGCTATAAATTATATGATATCGTGAAACCAAAAAAATCTTTAAAACATCATATATATTGAAATATATGAATATAAAATAAGAATAAGACAAAATGAAGAAAAAAAATTGTTTGCATACTTGAAATTAAGAAAATAAATAGATACAAGAACACAAGAGTGAAACATTTGCAAGATGAAGCCATTTCTCGAATGAAATTTAATTAAGTGAATAGTTCATATATTCAAAGTAGAATATATATATTGAGAGAGATGTGAACCCTTCATTATGCAATTTCTTAAAATATTTGGATTTAATAATCATTTTATTACTTGTTTTGGTAAATCTTTAATATACTAGAGTAAGATTGTCATGTATATGTTGACTATATAGTTTCTTAGTTCGTAGTATATATATAAGATTCATTAATTAGATGTTTTTATACATGGTAAACATATCAAAATATATTTTAATGAAAATTGGTGAACCTTTGATTTATATTATGTATATTTTGAGTATATAAGATTTACCGCTCAATAACTGTGTATATAATTTGGTCAAAACTATTTTGTCAACAAATATCACATGTTCACTAAATTTTACTAATATTTTATATAATAGTATTTCATAACATTTCATGAAAAAAAGAAAAAAGAGAAATTGCTTTTTCTAAAAAACCATATGAATAGTGTTGATTATCAAAATACGCGAATTTAAGGTGGAATTTTAAAGAATGCAATAACTTTTATATTTTTTTTTTTCAACCAAACTTTTAATTTATAAGGATAACAATGAGTTCACATCTCTTGGTGGATACATGTTAATAAAAGAAAATTCAACAGATCTGTCTCGTGCATGTCGGGCTAAAGCATCTGCTTGTCGGTTTGACTCTCGCTTGATGTATGCCAAACTGAAGGAAAGGAAACGCCGTCTTCGCTCTACGAATATGTCCCAGTAGACATCAAACGCCGGCCAAGCTGTAGGGTCTCGGATGATCTTCTGAAGGTCCGCACAGTCTGTTAAAAAAAATAGAACATGGAATACCACGTTCCAAAACTACCTGCATCGCCCAAAGTAAAGCCTGAAACTCCGAGTGTAGGGGAGATAAGCATCGACTCAGCCCCCTACTACCCATTAAGGTTGGATGGCAGTTTAACCGGCAAATCCAACCTGTTCCGGAGGTAGAGGCTTCCTTCTTCCAAGAACNCTTGAGTACTTGGCTGTGGCAGTATTTGTGGAGAGACTCTTGCCACTTGCCATGCTCCGAGTTCTCTTTCCGCTAATTGGATAACCTCCAATGCGGACCATCCTATTCCTTGGAATGTTTTCTTGTTCCGAGATTTCCATAAATACCAAAGAATCCAGGGATAGATATCCCTATTGTTCATGGTATCCCCCATCAAATTT
>OVAF01000175.1:0-60157 GCA_900406245.1 Odontarrhena argentea | reverse complement strand
AATCTGCTTTTCTGTTACGGAATATCATTTAAAGTTTAAACTGCACCAGCATCCAGCCATATGACATGCTCAAAGTTGAATCTTTAAGTGAATTATTTGTTCAGGCATCATTTGTGGTTGATTTTCTTTCTCAAAAAGTTTGTTTTGTGATAGCAAGTTTGGTTGTCTACCTTCTTGAAGAATTGTCCTATCTAGCAGAGCTAAATAACGCCCAGAGAGGCAGTTGTCCCAGTGTCAATGTGTTCTATGTAACTGTATCTTTACAGTGTACCGTAGTCAATTTAAAGAAATTTCTAACTCTGCGTAGTTCATTGTAGTTGCACCAGCATTAATGCATTCATTCTGTTTTTCAGGTTAATGTCCTTGCAGACATGGAGCTCTGGGGTATAGGCGTTGATATAGAAGGTTGCCTTAGGGCACGGAATATATTGCGGGATAAACTGCGGTCCCTTGAGAAGAAAGCATTTGAATTGGCTGGAATGACATTTTCATTGCACAACCCAGCTGATATTGCGAATCTGCTGTTTAAACAGTTGAAATTGCCCGTACCGGAAAACCAAAGTAAAGGGAAACTTCATCCAAGTACTGACAAGCAATGCTTGGATCATTTAAGGTATTGCACATAGTTATTTGTTTTTCCTTACAATGTGTTCTTTTTACCATCACGAAGGATAACAAACCTCTTGAGGTATTCTCAGTATTAAATTTTAAAAAGAGAATGTCTGTAGCTATGATATCAAGAGCAAGATTTTTTCCCAGCTACTGTGTTTCTATTTTAGTCTAACCGTATATTGAAACTTGACTGTCCCAGGAATGAGCATCCTATTGTCCCAATAATCAAAGAGCACCGCACTTTGGCAAAGCTCTTAAATTGTACACTTGGATCAATTTGTTCGCTTGCTAAACTACGCTTGAGCACACAAAGGTACACTTTGCATGGTCACTGGCTTCAAACCTCAACAGCAACTGGGCGGCTTTCCATAGAGGAGCCTAATCTCCAAGTATGGCTTCTGATATGTTCCCTAATTTATTTGATCGTTTATTTAAACATTATTAACCATGTTACTCTTTTGCAGTCTGTTGAGCATGAAGTAGAGTTCACATTGGATAAAAATGGAAAGGAAGTAGATTCAGATGCTGATCGTCACAAAATTAATGCACGTAATTTTTTTGTTCCTACTCAGGTAAATTATTCTGTCATTTCTAGAAATTTTCTTTGATCTTTAAGACTATAACATGTTTCTCAACAAAAGAGTTGTGCAACTGAAAGCATATAATTTCTTAAGCATTTGTTTCCGAGAAGACTTTAGTTTGGGTCCTCCTGAATTATTGGGCTAGTTCCCTTAGGTATAGACGATTTCCCATATGGTTTTCAAAAAGGTATCAGAAGTGCATAGTTCTTTCATTTGGCTAATGTAATTCTTATAAACTTCTTTATGATAAACCTTTTTCGGTGTGGGGGATTGAAGATGACAACAAAATTCTTGCACAACTCCACAGTAGGGTAGAACCATACTATAGGCTTTGTAGGTATTCATGTTGAGCATGTCATACCTTCATTTAGTGCCATGTACTTTCGATCATTTTACCCATAAATAATTTCTAGTTTTCCTGAAGCTTGAATAAAATGTTGCTTTTTATCACCACAGGAAAATTGGTTACTCTTGACGGCAGATTATTCGCAGATAGAGTTGCGACTTATGGCACACTTTTCTAGAGATTCCTCGCTGATTGCACAGCTTAGTCAGCCAGAAGGTGATGTCTTTACGATGATAGCTGCAAAATGGACTGGAAAGGCGGAGGATTCTGTGAGTCCACATGATAGAGATCAGACCAAAAGATTGATCTATGGAATTCTCTATGGAATGGGTGCAAATCGGCTTGCAGAACAGCTTGAATGCAGTGCAGATGAAGCCAAGGAGAAAATTAGAAGCTTTAAAAGTTCATTCCCTGCAGTCACCTCTTGGCTTAACCAAACAATTTCATTTTGCCAGGAAAAAGGGTTAGGATGTTACACTATCTTCATCAATTCTTTAGCTCTTAGATAATAGCGTTCTGAGTCTCTTTAACTTGAAATTTCTGTTATATTAGATTTTTATGCTGATATATTTTATCTCCTTCGCTTTTTTTTTAATAGGCTGGTCAACTAATTGATCAGCTTCATTCTAGCATTTTGTGTTGAGAATTTTATGACCTCCTTTATGTTATTTTTTTCTCTAGTTTTCTGTATTTTTACCGAGTGCATGTTCGATTTCGCCAACTCTATTTCAGTCTATATTAAATACATTCACATGTTTTATCAACTATAATTTTAATAGTGGAACATTTTGATTGGCAGATACATTCAGACTCTCAAGGGAAGAAGGCGGTTCTTGTCGAAAATAAAATTAGGGAATGCCAAAGAGAAATCTAAGGCTCAAAGGCAAGCTGTGAATTCCATGTGCCAGGTTCGACCTTGTTTCTTCCTTACCATCTCCTGACACTTAATATTATTATGTGAGGTTTAGTAGCACTATACCAAAGAAAAAGTATAATCGTCTCGTTTGCTCTTTGGTTGGTGTTGGTAAGAGTTAAAAGGAGTCCCATTTCCATAAAAGATAATTCTTTGAAAAACAAGTACTTAAACATTGCTTCCAGGCCATATAACGTTACCTGGTTGTGGTTTTATTCAGGGCTCTGCTGCTGATATAATAAAAATTGCGATGATAAAGATATATTCTGCAATTTCTGAGGATGTTGGTACCGCATCATCTAATTCTGAAAGTAGGTTTCACAGGTTGAAGGGACGATGCCGAATTCTGCTACAGGTGAGCGTTGCCCACACTTTTTTTCTGTTTTGAGTTTGTTTTTTATCAATATTTTCAGTATTGTATATATAGCTAATTTTGGGACATCATAACACAGGTACATGATGAACTTGTGCTGGAAGTTGATCCTTGTTTCGTAAAAGAAGCTGCAGTGTTGCTACGAACCAGCATGCAAAATGCGGCTTCACTTCTCGGTATGTTTCTCATAAACCAAGCTTCTTACGATTATGTGTTATAAACTGAGTTTATTGAGTCCATACTGTATTTTTGCAGTCCCTCTACATGTGAAAGTGAAGGTTGGGAAAACATGGGGTTCTTTAGAGCCGTTTCAAGCTGATTAAGACATGAGCAAAAAATTCAATAAGGTTTAAAAACCTTGATATAAGAGCCTCAGATGGTAGTGGTTTTGAGCAACTTGCTCATATGCGTAATCCAAAATGTTGGGCTATCCACGGCTTGACTTGATGCTACCCTCTGCATCATCTTCATGACATGATGAAGATAAATGATATTTTCACTGGCCATGGAGAAGAAGAGGAAATGAACCATCCCTAAGGGATTTTGTTTCTGCTGTTCTTGGAGGGTTATTTGTAAAGTTGTAACCAGAAGAAAGGTAACTTGAATAGTTGGTGCACTTTTAGTTAGACAGTGACTTGTAACATGACCAAACTTGATAGAAAGATTAGGCAAACAGTTTCTGAAATGTAAATAGCTTACTGTTAACTTTTTTTCTATAATGTCATTGGTTCAAAAAAAGAGTAAATGTATTATTGGTTGATCATGTGTACTCTTACTTTATAGGTTTTAATTAATAATTAAAAATGCCAATTTTGGGGAAACATGTTATTTAGTAGTTGAGGATCAAAAAGAGGTCTCCCTCTCTCAGAATATACAATTTTGGAAAGATTTCGAACTCATATATTACTGTATATATAAGAGTTCGTACTAATTAAGTAATTAGAAAGTGGATATCTAAAAAACAGTGGGCAGAAGTTTATTTGTTTTGGACGAGCACTAACTCATCCCGTGAACCATTGAAATTCTTTAGAGTGGGGGACCAATGTCTCCACAGAGATTTGGAATCCATATCCTCCAAAAACCACAGAAGGAAACTCAGGTAAATCGATGGGTAATAAGTGGATTCTTGTATGATTAAGAAACAACAAGAAGTGGTTACTCACAAGCGGCGTTGCAAAAGCAGAAGTGATTTGCTCCGTTGTCTAATCAATAACACTGAATAAGACAAACATAAAGTTTGAGTTTTTATGAATTAAACAAAAAAGAATCTATAAAGAAAAGGTGAAAGACATTCTGAGCTTGAGAAGCTTACAGTGATACTATGCCAAACAACCTCACCTGCTTCCTCTGAGTGAAAGCTGACAACTTCTCAAAAACGTCTTCGTTTTGATGTTGCTCTCTCCTTCTTCCTCGCCGTCTCCGGCGGATTCTCCACCTGCCACCTCATCACCTCCTCCATTCCCATTGTTATCTTCTCCTCCGCCTCTCTTACCTCCCACCACTTCTCCTCCGGTCGAATCTCCACCTTCTCCTCCGCTCGAATCTCCACCGTCTCCTCCTTTAGAATCTCCACCGTCTCCGTCTGCTCCACTAGAACCGCCACCGTCTCCCCCTACGGCATCAGCTCCTTCCGGTACACCGCCATTGCCATTCCTTCCCGCCAAACCATCTCCGCCGCCTTCTTCACTTCCATCTAAAACTTTCCCGCCGCCGGGAAACTCCATTTCTCCACCACCTCCGTCACTTCCCTCCGAAACACTCCCGCCGGTTAACGCACCTTCTCCTCGCCGCCGTGGCCCTAAACCTTCCCTTCCTCCTCCAATCAACTCCTCTCCACCAAAACCTTCTCCAACTCCGACCACCCCATCTCTCCCGGAAACTTCACCTCCACCAACAACAACACCACTCCCTTCTTCATCCACTCCACCACCGGATAACTCGCCGGCAACAACTCTTCCTTTCTTCGGCCCACTAAATGGGACTTTAACTCCACCTTTTGGGCCTCTTTTAGGGCCCAATACGACCTCCGGCGAATCTATATCTCCGGGAACACCACAGCCACTGGTCCCGAAGAGTCTCCCGGAGACGACGTCATATCATCGTTCTTCCACCGGATTCGTATTCGGGGGTGTGATCGTTGGAGGGCTTCTCCTTGTTCTGTTAGGTCTTTTCTTTGTCTTTTACAGAGCTACCAGAAATAGAAATAATCATCATCGTCAACCTAAACTTCCTTCGAAAGGTAATGATTTTTCAAATTTCTTACCTTTAATGATTTGCCAATAAGAATTTGCTCAACCAAATGAGATGAATGTTTGTGTTTCAGATGATGTCAAATGTAATAATAGTTTGGTTGTTTCTTAATTTGATCAGTTCAACATCATCGAGGAGGTAATGTCGGTTCGAATCAGTCCAATGTAATCACAATGCCACCACCTCCAGTTTATGCTGCACCACCAAAATATTCATCAAGTGTGAGCTATAGTGGTTCTAAGGAGAATAATGCTGTTGGGATGAACATGACAATGCCATCTGGAATGTTTACTTACGGAGAATTAGTAGAGGCCACGGGTGGATTTTCGGAGGGGAACCTTTTGGGAGAAGGTGGATTCGGTTATGTTCATAAAGGAGTCCTGAAAGACGGGAGGGAAGTAGCGGTGAAGCAGCTGAAGATTGGGAGTAATCAAGGGGAAAGAGAATTCCAAGCTGAAGTTGATACAATTAGTAGAGTTCATCATAAGCATCTTGTTTCATTGGTCGGGTATTGCATTAACGGAGATAAAAGACTGTTGGTGTATGAGTTTGTTGCTAAAGATACCTTGGAGTTTCACTTGCATGGTAAAAACAATATTGGTGTTCATCCTTTTGAGGATTTGGTTTTGTCTTTTGTTATTCATTGTAAGTTATTTGAGTGTTGTAGGAAACAAAGGAAGTGTGTTGGAGTGGGGAATGAGACTCAGGATTGCTGTAGGAGCGGCAAAAGGATTAGCGTATCTTCATGAGGATTGTGAGTTTCTCTTATTAATGGTAATGCAAATACTTTGTTTTCGGTTTTTCCGATGCTATAACTGATTTCTCGTGCTTGAAATGTAGGTAGTCCTACTGTAATTCACCGTGATATCAAAGCAGCTAATATACTTCTTGATTCCAAATTTGAGGCAAAGGTAAAATGCTCTTCTATCTCATTATCAATTAGGAAATTCCCGTTTTTAAGTTTGCTTTTAGGATAAATTCCCACCAGAATTCTTGAATCAGAATTTGCCCATTTTCAGTTTACTCGGATTAATTTGGGATAATATGGCTCATAATTTGGTTTATTATCTTACCACTTGAATGTATATTTGCTAAGCTTTTTTGTTTTGTTTTGTTTTGCTCCATTCAGGTCTCTGACTTTGGACTAGCCAAGTTCTTTTCAGACACCAATTCATCAGTCACTCATATTTCTACTCGAGTGGTTGGAACTTTCGGGTAAAAACACCATCCATGCTTCTTATGTTATGTCAATTGTGTCTTGGTCATCTATCTTTACCGTTTCAAGTTTCATCACTAAACGTCTTTTGCACCACTCGTATGTATGCATTTAAACAGATACATGGCTCCAGAATACGCGTCCAGCGGTAAAGTAACTGATAAATCAGATGTATATTCTTTTGGGGTCGTGCTTCTCGAACTCATCACTGGACGTCCACCGATTTTCGCCAAAGATCCTACTACAAACCAGAGTTTAGTTGAATGGGTAAGCCAAAATGCATGCTGATGAGTCCCATCATACTTTCTTTTAACCAGTAGAGATGTTACAGAGGAAGTACTGCAAGCTTGAAACTTCATTAGATTGTGAATTTTGGTTTCTCCTCAGGCGAGGCCATTGCTTGCGAAAGCAATATCTGGAGAAAATTTTGACCTTCTTGTAGACCCGAGGTTGGAGAAGAATTACGATACAACTCAGATGGCAAACATGGCTGCTTGTGCTGCCGCTTGCATACGCCAATCAGCTTGGCTTCGACCCCGTATAAGCCAGGTTTGTCTCTCTCTTTTTTTGTTTTTGTTGTATTATTATTATGTGTACAAATTGAGAGTAGTTTCATACACTTGTATCTGTGCGTAAATCCGAGAGTAACAGGCGTAATTCACATATATATGTTAATCGTGCAATACTTGAATAGGTAATCCGTGCTCTTGAAGGCGAGGTGGCCTTAAGAAATGTCGAAGAGACGAGAAATAGCGGAGGGCATAGCTCTTCTGAAAACCCGAATGACACCACTCCACGATACGGAACAAGTAAGAGGAGATTTAATACGAATTCAAGCGATGGTTACACTTCAGAATATGGAATCAACCCTTCTCAATCAAGCAGTGAACATTAGTTTCACGACAGTCATCTGGTTCTCAAAAAAAGATGCAGTCATCTTGATTCTTGGATTAACAAAAAATGTTGTAAGATTATATATTAGACTATTTCATTCATTTGTAGCTATCAATTAACATCATTGAAGGATTCCGAAGAACACAGCTTGTGTATGCATAATGGTCAAGTAAGGCTTGTATACATTTCACAATTAGTACTTACACAAAAACTTTAAAATGAGAAAAGAGGTTTTCTAAAAATAAAACCTGATCCGTGGAATTCGTGAACTTAATTGGCTCGTTGAACTGAATTTTACAAAGCATAAATTTCCAAAAATAGATAATTCTATTTTTATTTGTGTGTTAAGTATATTTAGTACGAGTGTTTACAAACAAACTTATTACGGGAGTCACAGAGATCAAAAAGATTATTAGGAATTTTGTTAATCATGAGATCAGCTACTTGGTTATTAGCTTTTTGTGTTCTCATGTTTCTCGTTCTGAACGTTGTTGGTAAAGGTAACTATATATACTAATTTTCTGTCGATTTTAAAACATTGATCATTAATGTTGTTACTAGCTAGTCGTAGAAAGACATTGTTCTAGATCGAATTTAATCTTGTTGCAGCTATCAATTATTTATCTAAAGATCTTTCAAAGTAGTATAACAATTAACTTGTGTTTTTGTTGTTGTTGTGTGGGGTAAAATTAAAATATAAAATTTCAGACGTGGCACCAGATCCGAATGTATGTACAAGAGTAGAAGATATCGAAGGAACGTGTGATAATCAAGGAGAGAAAGAGTGCATGAAATTCTTGACGAATAAATATAAAACCAGATATTTTAATTGCACTTGTAATAACCTTTACATGTTACATAAGACCAAGCGCTTTTGCGATTGTAAACATCGCTGCGAACAAAACTAAAACTCCACAGATAATTAACATCTCTAAGGCTAAGTTGTGAGAGATTGTAATGTTGACTGATGACTCACCAATGAGTTTATTTACGTTAGTCTAATGTTTTGTTCACATAAATTTTAAAATAAATGTTTGAGTTATTAATGTTTTACGATCCGTTTTCCATGTCCATGTTCAGTTGTTTTATATGTTGTCAAGATCCAAGCACTAGTTAGTTCTCTAAAAGTAGATGTGTGTTGACTTACATTTATTGTGAAAGTTGACGACTCTAACATAAATTAAAGTCGATCTATAGAGAAACAAGGTATCACTTTTATTGAAAACCCTATATTAAACAATGTATGAAATCTTAACATTCATGGTTCAACCTCTCTGACAAGATATAAAAGGAATCTATGTTCACTTTTAAACAGATAACTATATTCCTTAATGCTTTCCTTGATGACATATAGTGAAAACTACATGAAGCTGATCTTGGGGGAGGTTCTTTTGGGTCCCAAACAGAAAATTGAGGTTATGAGCATTTCACAAAGATGGTTTATCTAAGAGCTATATCTCAACGGATATAAACATCAGTTTAAACCTAGAGACTGTGGCAGCTCCATTATTTGATTGATTCATTACAAGTGACTCAAAGCTTTTGACGAGGTAAACCAAGAACTAAACCAAACAATTAAATCAAAAACCAAATTGCTAAATCAGATTATCGACAGGTTTATCCGGTTACAAGCATCCAATATGAAAATGGTCTATAATTTTTGGCCCATAATGCCTATGTCTATCAAAATTTTACTTGTGTTTTTAATATCAACTATCAAGGGATAAATTATTCTGGATTTCTAGTGGTAAATTAATTAGATGCTAATTAGTTAGATTTATACTTGTATTTTTTAAATCGAAAATAAAGGACCATCGGTGAATAAAATTTTTAATAAATATATAAAAAATTGAGTCCAAAAGATTTGTCGAAAATGGAAGCTGTTTCTCGCTAAAACCCTAGCACACCCTTCTCTTCTCCTCTCCTCTCCTCTTTGCCTCTCTCTCTCGAAACTGAACAGACAAAACATGTCGATTCCTTGTCTTACCGAAGAGACAGCTAAAACTGTTCTTCGTCAGGTCCAAACTTCACTCCTACTCGTTCTCTTTCTACTGTTCGGTTTCTTCTCTCTGTCTTGACGAGTTTTTGTTTATGATTCTGATATTGGGTATTGATTCTTGTAGGTTGAGTTTTACTTCAGTGATAGTAATCTCCCTATTGATGATTTCCTCAAGAAGGCTGTTACAGAGAGTGAAGATGGCTGTAAAGTTTTCAACTTTTACATCAATTTAATCGCTTAGAGTTTTGATTTTGTTCTTGTTGAAAAGTGGTGATTTTGATGTTTTTGGTTTTGTTTAAACAGTGGTGAGTTTGGCGTTGATTTGCTCCTTCAGTAAGATGAGAGGATATTTGAAGTTGGGTGATTCTAAAGGAGAAGAGATTCCTGAAGATACCATCAAAGCTGTTGCTGATACTCTTCGTTCCTCTTCTTCTCTCAAGATTTCAGAAGATGGTTAGTATTTGGTAGGATCAGATTAAGTGAATTTGGGAATGGATTCAGTTGATTTGCAAATGAGTTTGATGGTTTAGCTGGCAAGAAAATTAGTTCAGATTCGTGTGGATGCTAATTAGGATTCTGTTTATAGGAAAACAAATGTGTAGCTACATTGAGAACTGTCTTTTGAAGTTTATTGGTGTGGGAGAGATATCTTATACAGCTTAGTGATTGGTTTTATTTTTTGGATTTGGTTATATAGGGAAGAAGGTTGGTAGGAGTACAGAATTATTGAAGCTCGAAGATGTGATTGAACAACTTAATGCTAGAACAGTAGCTGCTTCACCTTTCCCCTATGATGTTAAAAGGGATGATGTCGAAGCCTTTTTCAATCAGTATGGAAAGGTAATTCCACTATCTATTATCTACCATTTTCTTTCAAATTTGGAGAAATTGTTAACAGTTAGATGTATGTGTTTTCATTTTAGGTTAATAGTGTGAGGATGCCTCGTCATGTAGCAGAGCTGAGAGTGTTTTGTGGCGTTGTCTTGATTGAGTTCCCTACAGAAGAGGAGGCCCAAGATATTATGAAGAAAGATTTGGTCTTTGCTGGTCAAGAACTGGTCTTGAAACCAAAGTAATCCTACTTCCTGTTTTCTTTTTGCTATTGATTTTTTGGAGACCTTACTTAGAGATGATATTTTATTTTCAGGAAAGAGTTTGATAATGACAGGGAGAAGGATGAAGTAAAATTTGCCAATTACCAATCCCAGAAGAGTTCTGCCAAGAACGGGTCTGATCACAAGAACAGTTCTGAATATGAGCCAGAGTAAGGGTTTTATGATTGCTATTAGTTTTCTCGTCTTTTCTGTTAATATTTCCTTTAATCTAATTATGGCTATTTGGAATGTTATAGTTATCCCAAGGGTTTGATCATTTCGTTCACCCTCAAGCGCTCAGGTGAAGAGGTTACCACGGAACAAAAAAGTTCTGAGGAGTCAACTGATAAGACGATGGATGAAAATGAATCAAAGCCGGCAGAGAACCCTGATGCTGATAAAGAAAATACTGACAAGGTTCAGGACCTAGAAGCAGAGGATAAAGATGATGAGGAGTCTTCTGATTCTCCAACTAAAAATGGAGAGAAAGAAGAAAAGGGTGCTCTAGCTACCCATAAAGATAACAAGGACGTTGTCTTACGGGAAGATCTTAAGGCTGTTTTTGGAAAATTTGGTGATGTTAAGGTATTACATCAGTTTTATCTAGCTGTCTACATAATTCAGATTATATCTCTCATATAGCTCACATCATATATCTGTTTCCCCTGGTCATAATCGTGATTTTTTTAATTATACACCTTCTGGTGTAGTTAACATGTCATTTCATTTGATTATTTTTTGTTTACTCAATGTTGATGATGACTTAATTATTTTTCGATTTGAAGTTTGTGGATTTCAAGATGGGAGCTGAGACTGGATACCTTAGGTTTGATGAACCTGAAGCATCCCAGAAAGCCCGGGCAGCAGCAGTATTAGCAAAAGAAGGTGGACTACCCGTGAAGAACTTCATCGCCGTCCTGGAACCTGTTACTGGTAAAATCACATTCTTAACTTCCATCTTATCTTTGAACTATATTTGTTCCGCTGGAGTTAAATGGTTATATTGTGGTGCCAGGCGAAGCTGAAAAGGAGTATTGGGGTCTCCTGCGCAGCAAAGATCGGTTTGACAGGGGTGGCCGTGGAGGAAGGTTAGTACACTATGATCTATATATAGTTTGGATCCTGCTTAGTTCTTGTATGTTGAAATGTATCTTTAGTATAGTTGCCCTAAGTTTGGTTTTGGTTGAGATTTCGGTCTGAGAAACATCGGTTATGGTCTTATTGCAGAGGAGGAAAGCGAGGAGGGAGATTCGGGCGAAAGAGGGGATCTGATTCCCCGGGTGGTCGCTGGAACAAAGCTCAGAAGGTCGAAGCATGATCACAATTTTCATTCTCTCCCTTTAGCTCGTGACTTGTTGCTTTCTGTCTTTAATATATTTCTAGTTGCAACTCTTAATTTTTGTATACCTCAATGTCGAAGAAACCTTATCTCTCAACTTGTGACTCTTGTGAAACTATAACTAGAAATATCCAAGCATGTTAGTAGTTGCTTTTGGCAAATTTTGGTTTCAATTTTTCTTTCTTTTGCAAGAATCTAATAGTGCTTGTTTTTTTCTTCCCATTCCTATTCCTAATCTTCGTTTTCTTTAAAGCTCATCTCATACTTATTCTATGACAATATTAAACTCACTAAACAGATTATACTTTTCAGAATGTTTTATTTTGGAACGTCATGTATTATGTTGGATTTCCAGTTTTGTTAAACTTTGAACAAGGCATTTTTTTTGTTTTGTTTTACAGAAAAAACTAATTGTAATGTAATGCGTTAATATAATTTACATGTAACACAAAAATATTTATGTAGCATAAACCACTTGGTAACATAAACCACCAAATTACATGTCCATCTCATATTCGATTTTGATCATTAAAAAATATAATTTTCATTTTCGATTTCAGATTTGCAAGATTTTAATTTATAGAATAAACTAATTTTAATGTAACGGATGTAAAATATAATTTAAAATTATATATATGACGAGGTTGTCGGTTCATATTATACTCAATGTTTTGATAATTTGGGATTCATGGTATTTCCATTTCAAATTTGAAAGAAAAGAGGAAGAGAATAGTTGTTATTATGGAAAATTTTGATTTTGTTTCATAAAACCAAAAAAATAATTACATATCTAAATTTTTATCATTATGAAACGATAATATTTACATATATAATTTAGCGTGCTTAATATATGATTTGAGTTACAATTATAACACGAATATGATATTGAAAGAAACCATTAGACCAAATGTAAATGTGAAAACAAGAGATAATTAGCAAATGTAAACCTTGAAAACGTGTCAATTTAGCCTAAACTCCTAAAATTAAGAGCTAATTATACTTACATTGAAATAAAATGTACATGTGAAATGTTGTTATTTGAATATTGTTGAATCTCGAAAAAGGAAAAAGGAAGAAAAATAAATAGTAATATAGGCGTGGAACTTTTAACAAAGACTAGATTCATCGCTTGAAATCAACGGCTCAGATTTATCGTCTCTTCCTTTGATCTTCACTTCCAAAGTGATTCCGCCTCTCCATGTTTGAAAAACCTCTCTCTTTCTTCTCTCTCTCTCTCTCTAGATTGCGATTTCAGATTGTCTTCTTCTTCTTCTTCGTTTTGTATTAAAGGTTCTCAATTTCTAGATTCTACTCTCGATTTCGTGGATCTGCAAGTGTAAGTTCCTGTATTCTCGATTTGACCTTGTCTTCGTCTCTCAAGGCCACATTTTTCGTTACCTTCTTGCTGTTTTTTGGGACGAAGATCATAAATCTCCTGTTCTGAATATCACACTCCCATTTTCGATTTTATCCTGAATGTGTTGTCGAGAAAGTTTGAAGCTTTTTGAAGGTTTTTGCGTTTGGGTTCTGAAACTTAATTCGGGTTCTTCGCTTCTTAGGTTTTTGGATTAAAGCTCTTCCTCTGAAGCTAATTTTTGTGTTTCTTCGCTGATTTTACTTTAATTTGTGAAAAAGGTTCACTCTTTTTGTTGAGTATTGTAATCTCGTGCTGTTCTGTTGTTAGTATGACTGCGGTTAACGTTTATTGATTTCTTCGTTTTTTGTAGGATTATGTTACGCTTGTGGTGATTTGTGAGAGAGATCAAAGAAATTGGCGTTGAGGGTAACTCTTTTTCTACAGTATGAAGCGTGAGATGAAAGCACCGAGTGTTCCAGAGGAGAGTATCCAAGGCGACAAGAAAGGAAAACATGGGTATGCTTACTTCTTTTCTTTTGTCTGGTTACAATGTTGAGGTTGGATTGCTATTCAGCACCAAGTTTTTGGATTCAACTAGATATTCTCAGGTTATAATGTTGCAAGCTCTTTGTGGCATGTATAAAATAGGAGGACATGTGGCCCTGCAAGACGATCTACCAAAGGACAATGGACGCCTGAAGAGGTGTGTTTTTTTGTGTGTACTGTTTATCTTTTTCTTTTTTGCTTCATTTTTTGTGTGTACTGTTTATCTGGTTGTAGCATACCCTATGCTTGCTTTGAACAGTTCAGATTTACAAGTTGATATATGAAGATTATTCTCTATGAAAACTATTGTTGGTTTAACTCAGTTTCCTTGAATCAGGATGAAGTCTTGTGCAAAGCTGTCGAGCGTTTTCAAGGAAAGAATTGGAAGAAGATAGGCAAGTCAAGTTACTCTGATTCCGTCTTGTTTTTCATAGTCTAGCTTTCCAAAGTATCTGAAGTTCATATCAATACTCTATTTTAGTTGCCACGTTTATTTGTAGGCTTTGGGAAGTATGGTGAAAACAATGTATAATTCTATTTGTTTCACCTTTTCAGCTGAATGTTTTAAAGATAGGACTGATGTCCAGTGTCTTCATAGATGGCAAAAGGTCTTGAACCCAGAGCTTGTGAAAGGGCCCTGGTCAAAAGAGGTGATTTTCTTAATATACTTTACTCAACTTTGGTCAGCTTGGTGGTTGGTTGAGTCTTTTACACCTAGCATGTGTAATGTGTTTACTGAGATGCTATTTTTCTGTACTTTTTGAAGGAGGATAACACAATAATTGCTCTGGTAGAAAAATATGGGCCAAAGAAATGGTCTACTATTTCTCAGTATTTACCTGGGCGCATAGGAAAGCAATGTAGGGAAAGGTATGTGCATACTCTCTACTCCTTTTTCCAGACAATTTTGTACTACACATCGTACACTGTGGGTGGTAGTTTAACTCATGAACAATATTGTGGTCGATGTAGGTGGCATAACCATCTTAACCCTGGCATTAATAAAAATGCGTGGACTCAGGAAGAAGAACTGACTCTTATTCGTGCGCATCAAATTTATGGGAATAAATGGGCAGAGCTAATGAAATTTTTGCCAGGAAGGTATATATGTCTTTTCATGCGTCTTAGTATAACAGCAATCATTAACATGTTCCCAATAGTTTGAAGGTCTAATATATAACAGAAAAAATATTTTATTGCTGCTGATGATTATGGTATATCCTTCTCTTCTTTGGTGATTTTCTTATTTGTTTTCACGTTCTCATAGGTCAGATAATTCCATAAAAAATCACTGGAACAGCTCAGTTAAGAAGAAGTTGGATTCATACTATGCATCAGGTCTTTTAGATCAGTGTCAAAACTCCCCACTCATTGCCCTTCAGAACAAATCTATCGCTTCATCTTCCTCGTGGATGCAAAGCAGTGGAGATGAAGGTAATTCCAGGCCAGGGGCCGATGCTGAAGAATCAGAATGCAGTCAAGCTTCGACTGTTTTTAGTTATTCTCAATCTGCCAGTGATTTTCCAGATGAGGTTAAACCAGCAAATGAGGAATTCTACATGCCTGAATTGCCTTCACGAACAGAGCAGCAAATCTCAAAGTCTGCAACTCATGCAGAACCACACTACCCGTCCTTTGAAGATGTTGAAATTGTTGTCCCTGAAATTTCTTGTGAAGCAGAATGCTCAAAGAATTTTCAGAATCATGATTGTTCTGTAGATGTTCGGACTACCATAGCTACTGAGGAACAGTTGCAGGGTGTATCTAATGATGCCAAACAAAACCTCGACCTAGAGTGTCCTCGGTTATTGACCCACAATATGGAAGTAGATGGGAAAAATGAAGCAGTTCAAGCTTTACAAAGTTCAGTCAGATTAAGTGATCAACCTTCTTTGCCAAACTCGGACACGGGTTCCCATCCAGAAGCTCAAACTTTGATTACAGATGAGGAATGCTGTAGGGTTCTTTTCCCAGATACCAAGGACGATAGCAGTATATCTACGGGGGAGCAAGGTCGGAATATAGTTGACCCTCAAAAGGGCAAAGGATCCCTTTGTTCCCAGTCTGTAGAACCCCATGCTCATGAAAATGGAAATATTTCATCTTTATCATGGCATCCTTCATGTTCTGAGGGCCTGGCGGGTCTGAATTCTGCTCCTACGTTATATTCAGCTGTGCAAGACCGTGAAAGTGCTACAATTGACCGTTTTATCGATGCTGATGGACATGTAACTACCCATGGCAATGATAATAATGTTGGTATCCCAGCACTGCAGGAGCTGTCATATATATCCAAGGATTCTTTGAAGCTAGTACCTCTGAATAGTTTTTGTTCTCCTTC
Source organism: Odontarrhena argentea (assembly GCA_900406245.1). NCBI lineage: Eukaryota > Viridiplantae > Streptophyta > Magnoliopsida > Brassicales > Brassicaceae > Odontarrhena > Odontarrhena argentea. The sequence continues at coordinate 44,296 of OVAF01000175.1, read as the reverse complement.
TAGAGTGAACAAGATTTTCTTTCCTATTGACGATAAGCCAGTTGATAAAGACAAAGGATCTCTTTGTTATGAACCTCCACGGTTTCCAAGTGCAGATATTCCTTTCTTCAGTTGTGATCTTGTGGCATCAAATAGTGACTTACGGCCAGAGTACAGCCCATTTGGTATCCGCCAGTTGATGATGTCTTCTATGAATTGTACTACTCCGTTAAGGTTATGGGATTCACCATGTCATGATAGGAGCCCTGATGTCATGCTTAAAGATGCTGCCAAAAATTTTGGTGGTGCACCATCTATCTTAAAGAAGCGGCATCGGGACTTTCTGTCACCTGTGCTTGATAGAAGAAAAGAAAAAGGGCTTAAAAGAGCTGAGGCTTCCTCCTTGGCTAAAGATTTTTCACGCTTAGATGTTATACTTGATGATGGAGATGATTGCAACCCCTCTCGTCCGTCAGAATCTCCTGAAAATAAAGATAAATGTGGCTCCCCTTCCAAAGCCAGAGATAATAAGGAATCTGTTTCGGGTCAGTCAGATCAACATATGATTCCTATAGATGACCCAAAGGAAGAGTCAGGAAGAGAGGGATGTAATGACGGCGGTGCATCAGCTAAAAATGTAAGTCCATCTTGCATATTATATGTTATCGACTTTTATATTCCAAGACATTTCATTCTTCGATGCCTATGCTATGCCTTAATTGCCCCTGTCTAGTGTACATATATTAAGTCTACTAGTAACCACAGTCTGGTTTATTGAAATCTGTTCTTGTGAGAAGACAGCAATCTACTTTGCTGAAATTCATTGCAAAATCCAGTTATTTGAGCTGTTCTTTGTCAAGGATTATAGTTTTAGTATTAGTGCTAAATCTTACGAGCTTAATCTCTAGATCTCTTGCTTTCCTTTGCACCAGGACCAAGAAACTTCTGGAAGTTTTGCTGATCATAATGATGTTGAGCTACAACTATGGTCTCATGATAAAAGTGGATGTAGACCAGATAACAAATTGAATACAAGTGCAAAAGAGCCATCAGACCAACCGAAAAATTCATTAAGTACAGTTCAAACTGGAGAAATCTCATCAGAACCTCAATGCAATGCAGACTCTAGTCCTTTGTCAACAATGGCAGGAAATATAACCAACGCTGAAGAGAGCAGTTTTGATATTGAAAACTTCAGCATGTAAGTTTTACTTTCCTCTATCTGTGTTTGATACCTGATTTTGCTATTGAAACGTGTTTGCAGGAAAATTTTATTATAATTATCTTGTTTCACTCGTTTTCTAGATTTGATGGAACTCCGTTTAGAAAACTCCTTGATTCCCCAGTACCATGGAAATCCCCTTTACTCTTTGGTTCTTTCTTATCAAGTCCAAAGTTGCCTCCAGAAGTAACATTTGAGGTAATATGAGTTGGAATAACTATTTGTGAAATTAGTTTCTGGATATGCTACTTGCTTTTTTTTGTTTTTTGAAGTGATGGTTAATGGACGAACATTCTTTGATATTTTTCTTTTCTTTCCAGGATATTGGGTGTTTCATGAGTCCAGGAGAGAGAAGTTATGATGCCATAGGACTGATGAAGCATTTAAGTGAACACACAGCTACGGCATATGCAGATGCTTTGGAAGTTTTGGGTAATGACACACCTGAAACGATACTCAAGAAGAGACAGCTAAATAAATCTATTCAAGGGAAAGAAAATCAGCACTGGCCTCATGAGCAGCTAGAAAACCGATCCCAGGTAGCAACTTAAATTGTTACGGTATAATATAGAGTATAACTAGAAAGTTTGGAACCGATAAACTCCTTTACTCAATTCACGAAAGAACGGCACCCCAAACTCTCACTAGGCAAATCCAGAATCTTCAGTATCTCTCAGCTAATTGTAAAGTCTATTTTTATCAACTCTCTCGTGCTGTTCTTGGTATAGCTTACTGTTAAAGCTTAATCTTGGAACTTTGTAGAGATAACTAATTGAGTTTACAAGTTGGCTTACTCTGAACCAATTGTGTATTGAAATGCAGGGTCGCACCTTGGACTTCAGCGACTGTGGGACACCAGGAAAAGCAAAGGTACCCTCAGCTTCTCAAGGCGGGGGTTACTCGAGCCCATCATCATCTTACCTTTTGAAGAGTTGCAGATAAAAGAGGCTGCGTTTGTTCATAGAGCTCTGAAGGGACATTCATTCTCTTGACTTCAAATTTTTTGATCCTATATGTGTATGTCTTTTTCTCAGTCCCCTCTTTGTCTCTAATTCTTTTCAATGTGTAGATCTGGACATGATACAATACAATTGATTCAATAGTGAAAACGTGACTTGTTCTAAAATTTCCACGAATAACTTTCAAATACAAATTAAATGTCAACTCGTGGTTAAGCTCTCACCATCCGCAAAATCTGCGTCAGAACCATATTAATATATTACACAACAGCTTTGTTGTATAACTCAAGTAAATAAAGGTTCCGTTACAGACAATATAAGCCATGTCAGGAACCAAATAATTGAAGCAATAAAGGCACCAATAGGAAGTGACCACGTGTAAATGTTGCCCCATTCTGGTAAGTGGGACCCAATGGTGACAAGAGTTGACGAAAGAGAGATCAAGTCTCGAGGGGAGTGATACAGATTGAGATAATAAATCTCCCTCCTTCTTCTTCCTTGACAGAGCTTGACTTTACACTCACGTCAAGAAAGCCATGTCTTCAAGAACACTACTCCTCTCTTCCGCGATCTTGCTAATTCTCGTTGCAGTGGTGGTGGCAGAGGAAGAAGAGATCGGATTATTCGATGAGTCCAATCCAATCAGGATGGTCTCTGATGGTCTCCGGGAGATGGAGGAATCGGTCGTAAAGATATTAGGCCAGTCCCGTCATGTTCTCTCCTTTTCTCGCTTCGCTCATCGGTACTATTCTCTATCTCTGTTAGCCGTTGACTTTTAGAAACGTAAATTTACAAAAAGTTTGGGTTTGTCAAGGTATGGGAAGAGGTACCAGAGTGCGGAGGAGATAAAGCTGAGGTTCTCGGTTTTCAAGAAGAATCTCGGTTTAATCAGATCTACCAACAGAAAAGACTTGCCTTACAAACTCTATCTTAATCGTAGGTTTCTCTTCCTAATATCTCAAATGCTAGCTCTGGTCCCAAGCCTAAGGGATGTCCGAGTCTAGGCTCAGAACCTCTTAGATCGTTCAAGTACTAGACACCCTGAAAGCATATGATAGTTTAATTAAAAAATTAATGTCAAAACATTGTTCTGCCTCTTTATGCTTTCTCGTTGCCTGTGGTCCTGGTATGATGCTTGATGTTTTCAGCCTCTCCCTACAGAATTTTCTGATTTGACATGGCAAGAGTTTCAAAAACACAAGCTTGGAGCTGCTCAAAACTGCTCTGCCACTTTCAAGGGCACCCACAAGCTTACTGAAGCCGCACTTCCAGACACGGTAAGTCTTGACATAAACCATCCCCTGCCTTTTTCTGGGTACAGAAATCTTGCTGCTTAAGAAAGCATGAGTCTAAATCCTCCAATTCATGTAACTGCAGAAAGATTGGAGAGAAGATGGTATTGTTAGCCCTGTCAAAAATCAGGGGCACTGTGGATCTTGCTGGACATTCAGGTAAAACATATCGAAACGTCTCATGAATATTTTCAGTGATTTCTAGATGCAAGCAAGATCAGAATCTTTGATATGATCCAACTTTCTCTGCAGTACGACTGGAGCTCTTGAGGCAGCTTACCATCAAGCATTTGGAAAAGGAATATCGCTCTCAGAGCAACAGCTTGTGGATTGTGCTGGAACGTTTAATAACTTTGGTTGTCATGGTGGACTTCCTTCCCAAGCCTTTGAATACATCAAATACAACGGTGGCCTTGAAACGGAGGATGCTTATCCTTATACAGGCAAAGATGGTAGCTGCAAATTTTCAGCTGAAAACATCGGTGTAAAAGTCCTTGACTCTGTCAACATTACTCTGGTAAAGCCTTATTTTGAAATTCTAATCACTCTTACCTGCATAAACTGTACTACATTCTCTAATATTTCAAAGAAAAAACCAATAGGGTGCGGAAGATGAACTGAAGCACGCGGTGGGGTTGATGAGGCCAGTGAGTGTGGCCTTTGAGGTTGTACGCGAATTCCGGTTTTACAAGGAGGGTGTTTTTACTAGCACTACATGTGGAAACACTCCAATGGTGAGTTTTACTTCTCTAACCATTCAACAATGTTACCAACAAAGAGAATCATTTTTCATTTGGTAAGTAAACTTGTGCTTCGGTGGGAACAGGATGTAAACCATGCAGTGTTAGCGGTTGGTTATGGAGTTGAAGATGGAGTCCCGTACTGGCTTATAAAGAACTCATGGGGAGGTGATTGGGGAGACAATGGCTACTTCAAGATGGAAATGGGTAAAAATATGTGTGGTAAGTATTTAAACCGTATTTGATTTCGGTTTAGGTGTAGTTCGATTAACTCCATTTGACTAATGCTATGATTTTGGCAGGTGTTGCGACATGTTCATCTTACCCGGTTGTGGCATGAGGTTCAAAGGCGGCTTAACAAGCGACTGTAGCCTTTGGCTATTCAGAGATTGGAACAAATTTGGTTTATTTGGGGGCGAATGGTAGGTTTCAAATACGAAGTAAAAGTACATTACTTGCAAGTTAATTTTTAAAAAGGTGTGTTTCTAAGATTTTCAAATGATGTAATGGCAAATTGTTGAACTACAGAAACTCTGGACTTCTGTTTGGACATGAAAAAAATAATACACTGCAATGAATGCACGTTTGTTCCACAGTCTACAAAATCTAAAGTAAAATTACAACCTTCATGTTCTCTGGTTCTGGTCTCCGTTTCATGTTCGTTTCCTTGTTCAACATGAAAGTAAATTTATGAGTTTGGTTACTTAGCGTAACATCTGTAATACACTCTGACCATTTCTATTACGTTGAAAAAGCTAATAAATAAATTGAAAACGAAAAAGATACTATTTTATGTAGAATAACAATTACTTATCACATTTCTAACATTGTTTTTTCATGACTTATTCTTGGTATATATAAAATTGTATATATTTTCTTATTTTATTTTTCAGGTTCTTGTGCTGAAAAAAATGACCATTGATGAAGTCTTAAATTTCAATATTATATGTATACATGTAGATAGGTCCGAATATTCGAAGGAACAGAGCAAAAGCAGAGTCTTAAGATGTGCAACCATTGGATCTCTTCTTGTCAAAGCAACAGACAATTCTCCAGATTAGAAAGTCGATTCCGCTCAAGATATGGAGCAAACAGAAACAGTGTCATCACAAATACTTGAAGAGAAAATCTATGTAGCAGTTGGTGAAAATGTATGGAAGAACGCATCAAATCTTTTGTGGGCATTACAAAACTTTAAAGGAAACAAAATCTGCATCCTTCATATTCATCAACCATCTTCAACGATTCCGGTTTGTAAGTAATTTAATTTACAGTCTCTTGTTTAGATCATTTTAAGGCTTTCAAAGGTATATTGACTTTTTAAACTTTTGATGCAACAGTGGGTACTCAATTTGAAGCTGCCACGGCAGATGAGGAATTAGTGAGAGCATTTAGAGGAAAAGAAACTGCGAAAACCGAGAAGATCCTACAAGAATACCTTAGTATTTGCCTCAGGAAAGGGGTATGTATGTTGTGACAGACTGTATTTGACTCGCAGTATGTTGTTACTCGGTTTTCGCCATTTTCTTAAAGAGATCGATTGGTTTCATGTAGGTGGAGGCAGAGAAACTCTGTTTTGAAATGAACTCGATTGAGAAAGGGATTGTGGAAATGATATACCAGAATAAGATCAGAAAGATTGTAATGGGAGCAGCTGCGGATAAACATTACTCGATGTATCACATTGACCATCTTTTTGGATCTGTTGTGTGCTTGTTCGGGCTGTTTCTTACCAAATCTTCTTGAATTTTGTAGGAAATTGGAGGATCTTAAGTCCAAGAAAGCTAGTTTTGTGTGCCAACAAGCACCTGTTACTTGTCAAATATACTTCACTTGTAAAGGATACCTTATCCACACAAGGTTTTCAGACTTGAGTCCTTTTCATTTTTTTCCTTTGTAGAAAGACAAAGAAGCACAACTGTTGGATGTTGATGTTTCTCGATCAATGCAGGGAAGCTAGAATGGATGAAGTTCGAGCTCTGTCTTCTCTCTTGTCCGACTTTCAACGACTTGTATTGCCGCAAATAAAGAGTGATAGCGAAAGGGAATCAAACAGATCCTCAATAGATATCAGCTCTCCTCAGTCTGCTGATACATTAAATATAGTTCAAGAGGAACCGAATGACTCATCTTCTAACGTTTTTCCGGTAAGTGTTGTGAAGGCCCTTGTAAATTCTATATTTGCATATCATCTAATTGATGGAGTTTGCCTACTGTGCTTGTTTCCATCAGTGCAGCGGAATGGGACTGAACATGATAAACTTGCTGATCAACTCCACCAAACTATGGCAAAAACTCGCAATCCAAAACCATGAGCATTTTGAATGACTCAACGTCTCTTGGAGAGCTTTGGCTACAAATACCATTTGTGTGATAGGTAGTTACTTACTGTCTTCTTCACTTCTCGTATGGCGTGTGAGTTCTGATTCAGTGTTAAACGCTCCAATTCGATGTTATATAACATAGGTTAACTCGGATGATAAATGCAAAACTATTATACCCTACATGTTTCATTTCCTTCATAAATGCTCTAGATTTCAAAATTTGTAACAATGACAACGATCATAAACAGCCATGAACTCCTCAAAAGGCAGAACCAAACTCATTTTTGATGATCCACTGCATGTATATCTACAACCGCGACAATTCTAACAGCTCTAATCTATCTCACGGATCCAATCTTCTCATGATTTGTCCATATACAACATCAGCAGATCGCGGAGAAACCCAAGAACCACCAGAGGCAACAATTTGGTGAACCCAGTCACTCAATAGCAACCATCTTTGGAGGTTTACAAACGCGTCATTACCAAACTCTTCTTTTCAAAAATCAAGATCTTTGCCTGCTAGAGAGAGTACGAGTTGTAAAACTCGGGTTCGTCTTCTTCATCAGATGATAGCAAAGATGGACCCATCCATGCTTTAAACCCCTCGTTCACTCGTCTTTCAACCTCAGGTGTGAATTCCAAAGGATTAGCTTCAAGCATCTCCAAGCCCCGATCATTTCTGTTCCCAAACTCTCCTTCATCGATAGTTAAAGCAGCTCTCCTTCTAAGGTAAAAAGCAGTTCCAGCATACAAGGCTACCAATCCCCATGAAGAAATCTCGTAGCACCAAAACAGCGGTACAGAGCAGCTGCTTCCTAAAGTCAGGAGGCTTGAGCCAAGAAATATAGCGAGGAGACCATAGACGATAGCAAATATAGTATTTAGTATTGACAGGCAACGAACTCCACCTGTGAATTATTAGATATAATAAAGAAGATCAATTAACTTGTTTGGGGTCCAAACTTTGTGATAAGACACACAAAAGAGGCCAGATTTTCAAAAATGGAAACTTGATATATAATAGCACACACAAAGTTTACAAGAAAAAGTCTGGCACTAAAATGAATCTATTGCCCGCATGCATGGAAAAACACAACATATAAGCATGGAAAGCACAATAAATCTTAAAGACAGAGAAGAGAGTATACCTCTTCTTGAAGCACAGTAGCTATTTTCAACGACTTTCAGAAAGTCATGGCGGTGAGGAGCAGAATAAGCCACAAAAATTCCTGTAGTGCAACAAATTATAGATAAATTAAGAAGAAAACATACCACACCTTCTAATTAAAGACTAACTATAGGAGATACTGCAGAGAGCTTTAGCCATTTAGGATTTTAAAGCATTTAACAATATTTCCATGTTGCTAGAGTTACTTCCTAGCCAAACATTTTCGTAAACCTCTTTTGAATGCATGAGGAGACAGAAAGCTCTAAATGGAAAATATTAAATCCACCAATTTCCTCACATTTTGATTCTAATCTAACAAAGTCTAGCAAAGGAATTAACCAGTCTATCAAATACCAAGTTGCTTTATGACTCACCCCTAAACCCCAATAAACCTGAACCAATACAGAACAACTAGACATTTCTTCATATAATGGCTTCAATCGAAACGAATTATATCTAGATTCTAGAACTAAATCTTACAGCAAGCACTCAGGTTTAGAATAATCAACTCTCTGTAACACTTTTACACCTAACCAATCTATGAACTTAGAACCCATTAGCCAAAATGTGCTAAATATCAAGAGATATCTCGCTAAAATCGACTCAGAGGTAGGGATTATAAATGACATAAACACAAATTGTAAAGAAGAACACAAGCTAGAGACTGACACTCACCAGCTACAAGATAAACAGACGAAACAAGGAAGATTATCATCGACGGAACAAAGACAACCATCCAGTAGTAATCCACAGTTTCTTGATCCGTCAAGTAAAAAGCACCAGGAAACAAATCAGACTCACGAGCCTTGCCATAGATAGGCAAAGCCTGTAGCTTCATTTCGCTACAAAACGGTCTCTTTAGAACATTCGAAGGAAACACAATCTTCAAGCTGATGATCGTGCAAGTGAATATAACAAAGCAAAGGAAAGCCAAAATCGAGATTAATGTCGGTCTCTGAAGCTTAATCCAGGCTCTATCTTCTTCTCTGAGACTCTCGTACTCTTGCTTTGGCATAAAGGCTTGACGTAATGCGTCTCCAATGATCGCCATTGATGGGGATAAGAGAAAAAACCCTAATTGATGACAGAATTAAAAACCCTTTTACTGTTTCGTTGATTCTTGAAGAAATTAGAAACAGGGTTTTATGGAAATTTGATGAGGAACCCTAGATCTAAGGCTTGTGAAAACTTGAAGAAGAATCAATGGAGAAATGAGGAAGAGGAAGAAGAAAGAAGAAGCAACCGCCGTCAGGTGTGGAATAATTACAGATAGATCCAAAATGTTTAGTAGTTATCCAAATTTCCCCCAAAGAAGGCAATATGCTAAATTACAGATTTTTTTTATGGATAATTAGAGGTAGAAAAATCTAAACCGAGTGTGCAAAATCTAAAAAAGATTAATTTTAAACTAGACGATTTTTTAAAGATAAAAATATAAGTTATGGAGTCATTTTGTCTTATCCAAAATTTTAGTGTTTCTATATTAGGTATGGAATTCGATTTTTGATTTAGACTATGAATTATGGACATATTTGAACATTATCAAGATTCCTTTGTTTAATCATCGTAAGTTTAATTCATGTGTGAAACTTGAGTAGAAAAATCAATTTCATATTTTTTGTGTAAGTTAAATTTTTATAAAGATTTTAGACGATAATCCTTATAAATATGGTAATTGATCTATCGTTTTATGGTGACTAATCATTTTAGGGGGAAAGGGTGGATTATTTACTAATAATAAAAAAATGCAAAACAAAAATCAAATGATAACGCGTGTTAGAAACAGTTTCTCAGGCTGATCAAACCGATTTTGCTATTTCATTGGCTGGTTGCAGCTGGTGTAGGTCGTGCGAGATTATCAAACACATTTTGTTTCACTGCCTTCTACCTATTTAAGTATGGCAGATAACCCTACACATATATAGCTCAGTAATCTCGCTTGCTCAAGTTAGTTAGAACATTCTTAAACAATATCTTGTATTATCCTCTTATGCGATTGTAAATACTGTATTGATCACATTCATTTCTTGGTTCCTCTGAACCTTTTGTAATCTATTAATGTATGAGAACAAAAATACTATTGTTGATGATATCATCCGTAAAGCCATAAGATCAACGAGACTATGACATGAAACTCTTTTATGGACACAACATGTATATCATGTAACGAAATTTTTAAAAATCTATAAAATTAATAATCAGATCGAACAATATATCCAATATGATACTATAAGATATGGTTATTGTATATTTTTTTTGTATGACTTATATATATCTACCAAATTTGTTTCTTCTACCAAATTTCTATTTGTATTTGCAATATCATTATCAATCTTGTTTACATCTTTTCCATTAGTTAGAAACCATAAACTCGAACTTTTTTTTATTGTTAAAAGTTTATGTATAGGTGTGTAAGTCACTGATCAGACCCTAATGTTGGGCGTAATGTTAATTAGATACAAATTCTGCGTTTTAGTTCCAAAAGTATATGTTAATATTATTATTACATCCGACCAAAAAAAAAAAAAAAAATATTATTATTACATCGCATCATTTTTATTTAGCTCCCATAAAAAGTAAAAAATAACTAACAATTACTGTTTCTGATACTATAAGTCAATAACCATCCGATTCAACCGATCTGTCAAACCAACGGTGCGATGAAAAGTAAGACCTGAAAGTCGTGTAAACCAGAAAGCCACGTGGCGCAGATTCACTGGACCCTTTCCAAAAAGATATTCCACTATTCTTTTTGTTTTTAATTTCCATTTTACTCCTTTTTTCTAATTTCGTATTAATCACCCGAAGAACACAAAATATATAAAAAAAACATTCTGATAACTCACTCATTTATTAATAATAGAGAAAAAGAAAAAGAAAAAGAAAAAGGAAAAAAAAATTATAGTAGAAGAAGAGAGAGAGAGAGAAGGAGAGGGGCGTGAATTCCTGAGCGAGAGATTCTTCGCCGGAGTTATCTCTTGCGTGATCTTTCTTCTTCGCCGGAAAATTCGTCTTTCTCTTTCTCGCCGGAGGTTTTTGATAACGGGTCAAAGCGAAGATGGTGAACGCTATGGTGGAGAGAGCGACGAGCGAGATGTTGATCGGACCTGATTGGGCTATGAACCTTGAGATCTGTGATATGCTCAATAGCGATCCAGCGTATGTTGCTTCTTCTCCTTCCAATTTTGATGTTTGTTTGTTATTCACCTACCTTCAGTTTTTTTTTTTTTTCTGGGTTCTGTCTAGAGTTTTCGATTAGCCTCTGGAATATTGTTGAAACTCTCTGTACAGATTTGAATTTGTGATGGGTTTTTGTGGGTTTAGTTGGAGTTTTTAAGACTAATATGGGAATCGAATTTCATACTTCTGGGGAAGTAGATAGCAGGAACTAGATATCTTGTATGTTTCCTTTGAGGAATTGGAATAGTGTTAAGTTACTGTTTGCATAAATTGGGAGAAGAAATTATCTGGGAGTTAAGGGTTTTTGTTGATGAGCTTGTAGGCTTCATTCCTTTTAGTGTTTTGTTTTCTCCTATAGTTCCTACAGCTGAGGAAGAAGTTTTGTTTATGTTGTTTGACATAGAAGCTGATTTAAAGTTGCAGTAGCTCATGGAATCATATATGCTCATCTTTTATAGGTCTTTATGTAAGTTATTTCTCTTGTATGCTTTGTGATTGGAAGAAGCAGATCTCAAGGTTATATATTTTTACTAATAGGGCGATTCCTACATGATGTCTGAAACTGGTTATTGTTTTGCAGGCAAGCAAAAGATGTTGTGAAAGGAGTAAAGAAACGGATTGGTAGCAGGAATCCAAAAGCTCAACTGCTTGCATTAACAGTGAGTTCCAAGATAATTGCCTCCTTTTAGTAGATGTACATTGTAGATACGTACTAGCTTGTTTGCTGTAGTTACACATCTTACTTCAAATTCCAAAGGTCTATAGGATCCATGGACCATACTTTGACAGTATTTCTTCTAATGCTGTGGTGGTTTACTCATCTTGCTTTTGTTATGTTCTAGCTGCTTGAGACAATTGTGAAGAACTGTGGTGACATGGTTCATATGCATGTCGCCGAGAAGGGTGTTATTCATGAGATGGTTCGGATAGTTAAGAAGAAGGTATGGGTTCTTCCAACTTGTTGTTATTGGGAAAAGTTCTCTCTCTCTCTGTCTAACTCACGGTATGTATTGATGCATGTAGCCGGACTTCCATGTCAAAGAGAAGATCCTAGGCCTTATCGACACATGGCAAGAGGCCTTTGGTGGTCCTAGGGCAAGATATCCACAGTACTATGCAGGATATCAAGAATTGTTGGTAGGTCAACTGAAATGGTTGTTTGATATTTTCCTTCAGTGAAATAGTGTTGCTGATTTTGGATGTCCAAATGCCTCATACTGAATTCTACTTAAAGATTTTTGTGAGTTGTGATGGAAATTCTTCCACTTCTCTCACCTAACTACCATTGCTGATTCCTGTCTCTTTCAGCGTGCTGGGGCTGTTTTCCCCCAGAGATCAGAGAGATCGGCTCCTGTGTTCACACCTCCACAAACACAGCCATTGACGTCTTACCCTCCAAATCTTCGTAATGCTGGACCTGGTAATGATGATATGCCTGAAACTTCTGCGGAGCCAGAATTTCCAACACTGAGGTAGATATCTTCTGTTGCAACTCCACTTTTTTAAGTTGATGAATTTTTAACAAAAGCAACAAATATTGTTCGGCCAATTTCAAGGAGTCATAGGAATGTACATTAGGGTCTGCAAATGTTACTTTTGCTGTAATTTTATTGCTTTACATATGACATAAGCGTAATGCCTTTGTTGCTTAGCATCTATTGTTTGTCAAATGTTCATACTGATGTATTTTAAAATTCCTTTTCAGTCTGTCTGAGATTCAAAATGCGAAAGGTATTATGGATGTGCTTGCGGAAATGCTGAGTGCGTTAGAACCAGGGAACAAAGAGGTAACACTAATTAATTGCAGAGAAAAATTATTGCCTGTTTGCAAGCGTTTGCTGTACTTCAAAATTAACTAAAATAAGAGGATTACTTCTGAATTGTTCTCAGACATTACAATTGTGGAACTTAATTATCTTGGTTCCTACACAATTATCTCAAGATGATCATTCTTCTTTTTTGGATTTCTTTAGGACCTCAAACAGGAGGTGATGGTCGATTTGGTGGAGCAGTGCCGTACGTACAAACAAAGAGTGGTACACCTAGTCAACTCGACTTCGTAAGGGCTCTTTCTTTTCCTCTCTGGTTACAAGTAGTTATCTCTTTGATGTGGCATATAAGTAATATTGCTCAAAGTGTGATGAGATCTCTCTTTCTATTCTTTTCAAATATGCATACAGCACACATATTAGCCCATGATTCAGTAGTGAAAAATTGTTTTTTTATGCATTAAATGACATGTATCTACTTCAGTGTGAATTCCATGGTCAATCAATTGGTTTGGGCGAGATACAGATTATGTGTGGTTGGAGGCCCAAAGACTCCATGTCTAGTTAAGTAAATGAAGCAAAGCATAGTTAAGTCTTCTATTAAACTTTTGTAATCATGGGTTATAGGCTTACGGCTGGTTAGGCTTTGTATTTCTATTAAAAAGTATAGAGAGACTGGGGCCCTGGGGGAGCATTTTCATGTCTGCTGTGGGTTTTCATTTGTGTAACAGTGAAGGGGAAGAATCTCATTAACAGATATCTCAAATACCATCCTTGTCTGAGTTATTGCTGTTAAATACTTTCTTTAGGTTTCAAATGATATCACATGGATTAATCCAGTGGACGATTTATGTGCTTTATGCCTAAGAGTTTATGTCTCCTTGCTCTGTTCTTTATCTCAATTTTGTTGTCCAGGGACGAATCTCTATTGTGTCAAGGTCTAGCACTGAATGATGACTTGCAGCGTGTCTTAACCAATTATGAAGCAATCTCTTCTGGAATGCCTGGAACATCTGTTCAAATCGAGAAGCCCAAGTCTGAGGCAGGAAAATCCCTCGTTGATGTTGATGGTCCGCTTATTGATACTGGGGACAGCAGTAATCAGGCAAACGGGTATGTACGACCAACCTTTAAAGTCACGCACCCAAGATTTCTGGATAAGTAACTTGTTTTTGGATACTTGTTACAAGTCTTAGTGGCAAGCTTGATTCCTTCTGTGACTTACACGTAGAAATTATTACATTCTTAGATGCAACAAGTATAAATTCCTAATGATGATGAGAGTAAGTTTCTAACCTTTTATTCAATGAACCATGTTAATGTGTCTCTTAACTTACCAAGTAAGAACTAGGGTTCCGGACCAAGTTGACCTGGTAAAAAATATTGTTGTCTTATAAAATAACTCTGATTTGTACTATGTCAACATTTTCACAGAGCTACATCAAGTTCGAGTAATGGGGTTCTAAATCAGTTGGCCCTCCCTGCACCACCTGTAACTAATGGTACAGCCAATTCTAAAATAGACCTCCTCAGTGGCGATGACCTGGCCCTTGTTCCTGTTGGACCTCCTCAACCAGCAAGTCCGGTTGCATCTGATCAAAATGCACTTGCCCTTATCGATATGTTTTCTGACAACACTAATACTTCATCTCCTGCGACTGCACCAACTGGCAATTCAACTCCCCCAAATATTCCTACGACTCATCAACTGCACCCGCAACCAAATAATCACGCTGGAGAAGCTGGATTACAACAACCCAACGGATTTTCCCCTCAAACGGGGTATCCACAGCCATCATACGGGCAAGGAGTCTCTTCTCCCTGGAACAGTCAGCCTGTACAGCATCCAGAGCAACAACCACTCCAGCCATCTTATGGTAATATATCGGAGTTTAAATCACAAACTTTGACTTAACTTTTGATAGATATCTACCGCATTTCACTTCTTTGGATTTGGGAGAATCAGCTTAAGTGGGTCATATCCAGTCCTAATTTGTTCTGTTTATGGTAATTTTGTAATGCGAAACAGGTGCACAAGACAGTATGGCATTTCCACCTCCCCCATGGGAAGCTCAGCACCAAGATTTCAGTCCCACTGCGGAGTCTGGTAGTCCGTTTTCTCCTCAAGTGCATCCGACACAAACCCCCTTCTCACAGGGTCAACCGGTTAACAACAGTCCATATTCTCAAATGCCACCAAGCGGCCCACCATTCAACAACAGTTCTTATCCTCAAATACCCCCGAATGGCAGCAATATGTACATGCAACAGCCAATGCCAAACCAACCTAACCAGGCTCTGGGGCAAGGCTATCCACCTCAGCAACAGCAGCAGATGATGATGGCTCAGTACTACGCCCAGCAACAGCAACAGCAACAAGCATATGGAAATCAGATGGGAGGATACGGATATGGCTATAATCAACAGCAACAAGGAAGCAGCCCGTACCTGGACCAGCAAATGTACGGTTTGTCCATCAGAGATCAGACTTCTCATCAAGTACCATCATCTTCATCATCTACAACATCTTATCTCCCTCCAATGAAACCAAAGAATAATCCAGAGGACAAACTATTCGGAGATCTCGTTGACATCTCCAAATTCAAGCCTAGTACAAAACCGACTTCAGGAAGAGCTGGTACCATGTGAAAGAAAAGATCCTCCAAGCATCCATGATTGCTATAAGTATTCATCTCCTCTATCCTCTGTTTTCTTTACTCAGCTAACTCTTTTCATCATTTCTTGGGAGATACATACATATATATCTGTTGTTTCTTCTTCTTCGCTGCTCATAAGTTACCGTTGATTATGACCGGTAATGGATTTGTATATTTCTTGTAGAGAAAGAAAACTGGAAAATCTTTTGTTGAGAACTCAGCTATCTGGAGTTTGTCTGGAGATTCTGTTCTAGGACATTTTAATCTTTATTTGGTTTTCAAACCTTTGTTTGTTAGTTGTTACCATTGGCAATAAAATCTTTATATATGGAGTAGAGAGTTTTCTATTGATTGGTTTTTATAGGAGATTTATGTTTTTTGTAGTTGGAGTAAAACTTGTGTGTTTATCTATGAAGATAAACACCTTATGATATTGGTGAATCCTAAATCATTAGTCCAGTTAGATAAACATCGTTATGAGTCTTATGTTAAACATCTTACCTTTGGATTTGAATAGCCAACTGTGAATGTTTCAGCACAAATAATATATAATAGATAAGGTATCATCGAATTGTCAATATGTCCGAGTGGTTAAGGAGGTAGACTCGAAATCTACTGGGCTTTGCCCGCGCAGGTTCGAATCCTGCTGTTGACGAATTTTTTATTTTGAATCTCGAAAGGATGTGTGTTTGTATATGACATTTGCCAGCTAAGCAGTTAGCGCCACACGTTCTCTGTCCTCAATTTTTGTACTCGAGAGTTTGCCACGAACACTCCAATTCAATTTCTTACACATTCTTCACGTTTCTTCTGATTCCACAAATCTGGTCTCTTCCTCAACTATGGAGACTCGAAGCTTGGTTCTCTCGATGAACCCTAATTTCTCTTCCTTGGACCTCTCTCGCTTACAATCCCCATTCCGATCGGTTAAACTAGGCTCTCGTTACGTTTCCAGGGTTTCTGCGTCGATCTCTAGTGAACCTGCTTCTTCTGGAAACGCGATTGATACAACCAAAGATGTTGCTATCTCTTTAAAACCTGTTTACGTCCCGACTCCTCCTAATCGCGACCTCCGGACTCCTCACAGTGGGTAAATTCATTCTATCAATTCCACTTCTGTTATCTCGTTTTTTAGGTTCCAATTTGCGTTTCTGCTTTGATTTTTGGAGTTTTTTTTTTTCTGTTGAAATGCTTGTTCTTGTTATGATCACTGTGATTTGATAAATCGGGTTCGCGCTTAATCCGTGCTAACAATCTCTCCAGTATGGTATGCAAGGTCGTGGTGGACATGCATACCATGTTAGAATATTGTACCTTCAGTGTGATATTTTTTGTCATCGAGCATTTGGAAATTTGTTTATGGGATTAACAATTTGTTGTTGTCTGTTTTGAACTATTCAGATATCATTTTGATGGAACGGCCCGGAAGTTTTTTGAGGGATGGTATTTCAAGGTTTCGATTCCAGAGAAGAGGGAGAGTTTTTGCTTTATGTATTCTGTGGAGAATCCGGCGTTTCGGAAGAGAATGACACCATTGGAGACGGCTCTATATGGACCTAGATATACTGGTGTAGGAGCTCAGATTCTTGGTGCTGGTGATAAGTATTTATGTCAATACACAGAAGAGTCTCACAACTTCTGGGGAGGTAACTTCTTGCTACTTAATGTTGTTTTATGAGTTACTGCTCCTAGTTCTTATCTTCATTATCCATGTGAAAGATTGCATGTCTTATAATATTGGTGTTGGTGTTATTTTCTTTATCATAAGTTAGTTGACATGACTTTGAAGATTTCTTACCCCAACATTTTACTTATGGATAGATAGACATGAGCTAGTTTTAGGGAATACTTTCAATGCGGTGCCAGGCGCAAAGTCTCCAAACAAGGAGGTTCCACCAGAGGTAGGAATCTTCCTCATATACTCTGTTATATCCGGGTTCTCATTTAACATTCACTTATTTGAACAGAGGCATCGGCATTAAATTGTACTTGTAGGAATTCTCAAGTCTTTGTCACTCTTATTATTTACTTGAATGTTGATTAGAAAAATGGCGTTGAGTGTAGGAATTCAGCAGAAGAGTGTCAGAAGGGTTCCAAGTTACACCATTTTGGCATCAAGGTCACATTTGTGATGATGGCAGGTGATTATACACAGCTAAAATTCACTTGGAATATCTTGTTTAGTTTGAGAACCAGAAATGTATCAGCTTCTTTGGTATCTTAAGCATCAGTTGTAGATCACACAACTCACCTAAACGGCTCGCTTTAGTTGGTCATGATTCCTGAGTTTTCTGGAAATGTTTCCTAATGTTACCTAGATTCTATCACAAACTGGTCATGACACAACTCGGCATGCATGGCCCCAGAAATAAAGGATTCATTTCACAACTATACCTGTCAGAAGTTGGGATTAGTTTGGTGTAACATGAGTACTCATAGTATAACTCTCTGACATATGTGATTTTTCTGTGTTGTAATCTGAATTGACTTGTTTTGGCAGAACTGACTACACTGAAACTGTGAAATCCGCTCGTTGGGAGTATAGTACTCGTCCTGTTTACGGTTGGGGTGATGTTGGGGGAAAACAGAAGTCTACTGCAGGCTGGGCCGCTGCTTTTCCTGTATTTGAGCCTCATTGGCAGATATGCATGGCAGGAGGCCTTTCAACAGGTATGATTTTTGGTCAATTGACTGACTAAAGTTTTCTCGTCATGCGTCAGTAGAAACTGCTGTTTTAGGTCTTATATACTGTCTCTGGAATTTGCAGGGTGGATAGAATGGGGTGGTGAAAGGTTTGAATTTCGGGATGCACCTTCTTATTCAGAGAAGAATTGGGGTGGAGGCTTCCCAAGAAAATGGTTTTGGGTGAACATTTACATCCTTTTTCTTAATTTCCTTGCTGCAAACTTTAGGCATTAAGTTGTCATACATCCGTGTATTACACTTAGACACTAGTCCATAGCTTTAGTTAAATAGTCAGTGTCTCTTTACAGGTCCAGTGTAATGTCTTTGAAGGTGCAAGTGGAGAAGTTTCATTGACCGCGGCTGGCGGGTTGAGGCAGTTGCCTGGATTGACTGAAACTTTTGAAGATGCTGCACTGGTATGCACTAATTAAGATCCTCTTAAGCATTGACAGTGAGCATGTTATAAGGCAAGTAGTTTACAAATCTCTGGGCCTTTGCAAATTGTGCAGGTTTGTGTACACTATGATGGAAAATTCTTCGAGTTTGTTCCGTGGAATGGTGTTGTCAGATGGGAAATGTCTCCATGGGGTCATTGGTATATGACTGCAGAGAACGAGACTCATACGGTAACTTTTTTCTTTTCAGTTCCCTCTCAGATTCATTCAGTTTCACTTTGACAAACATCATTACCATATGGCTAGATTCCGATAGCCAATGAATTTATCCCTCTGTTTTGTGACAGGTTCAACTAGAGGCAAGAACAAACGAAGCGGGTGCTCCTCTGCGTGCTCCTACCTCAGAAGCTGGGCTAGCTACGGCTTGCAGGGATAGTTGTTATGGTGAGCTGAAGTTGCAGATATGGGAGCGTCGATATGATGGGAGTAAAGGCCAGGTATGCATGAAAAATGCACATCCCCGTAGTTAAAGTCTTAAGAAGCTAGTTCTGACGCAGTTAAAGAAGATTTTAAATGTTTGTTATGGGTAAATAATGATGCAGGTGATACTTGAGACAAAGAGCTCGATGGCAGCGGTGGAGATAGGAGGAGGACCGTGGTTTGGGCCATGGAAAGGAGATACAAGTAACACGCCCGAGCTGCTAAAAAAATCTCTTCAGGCCCCAGTAGATCTCGAAAGCGCCTTTAGTTTGGCCCCTTTCCTAAAGCCACCAGGTCTGTAAGTTGAAAAGTCTTTTGTTAGTTGATATAGAAGCATGTGAACCAAGCCTGGGTATGTTACTACTGCTACGCTCTAGCTTCACTATGCTGTATTGTTTAAATCGTCCGGCCCGTTGTGGTAATTGTACGGGCCAATGTAAAGTCCTAGTTCAGTTTAGACGAAAGAGCGGTTTAAGCCGGTGAAAGGTAAAGAAACAAAATTGAGAACTATGCATGAATTGTATATCAAGAGAGATTTGAACGGTATTACATTTCCATGCCCTATTTTCATCTCTTTTTTTTTTTTTGTCAACAATTAAATCCAGGCGGGGACATAGTGACCTAGGATACAATCTTGGTCCTCATTCTTTCACTTTGTTTTGCAATTGCCTTTGATTTTTTTATGTTTGCAGTCATTGTTCCTAGGTACCACGATGATAATGGAAATGTAATGATATAGGTTCGAATTGTTAGATTATGTGAGAAAATGAGTGGGAGGCAAAAAGGAGAAAGAATAAGTTCCTTAATATCGGCTCACTTTGTCTACCATCATTACAAATGCACACTCTATCACTTTGGCTCCACCAACTTACTTTCACTCTTCCTCTCATAAATAAACCCCTTTCTTATTTTCTCATGTATAAAAATATAAACATTATCTCATTACAAAACTATACGTTAAGGTTTATTTTTGGAAACCAAGTGGTAGTGGATTAGTGGTTCCATACTAGGGGAAGAATCGGCATGTTGGTCTAGGCCAGAGATCGATTTCCCTCAAACGCGGAATAATCTAACAAACCGAACCTCATTTAGTTAATCGAAATGGTGCTCGGTTTAGGTCTATTAGAAAATCTGGTGACTAAGTTTTATTTTTGGGATAGGATATATGAATTTAAAGCAAAGAATTGTTTTTTTTTTTTTTTTTTTCAAACAAAGCTTCAAATTTGGGTAATAATTAGATCACAAATGGCAAACCCATCATTTTGTTTATTTCTATCTAAACCCATTTTAGGCAGTCCGAAAGAGAAAAGTCAAGTTATTATTACTTTTTGTCTACCTGTGACTCTAATTACCTTTTTTTCTTTGTTAAAGTTTTTATTGCTGTTAAGATATCGTCCATTAGTCAATGCTTTGAGAGTGTTGATGTAGGAAGCACGTGAAATTTGATAAGAAACTGGCATAGATGGAATCTTCATTCTTACATAGTTTTTATTTATTTATTTCAACAAGAAGAATTTGTGAAAATTTAGGAAGTGAACATGAACATTACGATAATCTATCATTAAGGATGAGTTTGAAAACAATGCAACAACGTGATGTAAAATGTTTTCTTGTCATCAGTGTCTTTGTTGAGTGTTCAGATTTAAGTCACTTGACCAAGCTCACCCAAAAAAAAAAGACCAAGCTCACACAAATTTGTTAGAAAAAAAATCGATCGAGACAGACGAAATATAATCTAAAATTATACACGGTTTAGTTTATATGGCAGACCAACTTGTTGAATAATTCCTTAACAAAATTTTGGTTTAGTGGTTTCTGAATATATTCATAATCACTAATTCAATTGTTTTAGAAGAAATGACTTTTACTTAAATGTGGTATTATTGGGGCGCAGATAAGATATTTGCATAGGTATAAAAGAAAAATTAATTTTAGTAGAAAACCTTTATTTTCGGAAAAAAAAGAAATAGCTTGAGCGAACTGTATATATTATAATGTTTCTTTGGAAATCACTTACAAAAGGAGTTATTACTTTTCCGTAGAAATGTAAGAAAATGAAGAGAGAGAGAATCATCATTTATTTATATATAGCCAAACTTCACATAGTGATTCTTCTTCAGTCAAATCTAAAACAATGACAAGTTTACACAAAACCCTCTTCACACCAAGTCCCATTACTCTAGATCAATGTAAGTCTCTTTCTTTATATATGTTTCCCTTAATCACTCAAACTAGCTAATACTAGTGGTGATCGATATTTGGTAGTGATGATGTGCAATAACAACTCATGGAAGAAACTAGAGAACATAGATGAAGAAAGTCCTTCAATGATGGCTCGTGAAGTGAAGACAGCTTTACCACCAGAGACACCAACGGAGACTATGGAGTTTCTAGGCAGATCATGGAGCATCTCAGCCGTCGAACTCACCAAAGCTTTCTTCAGCAACTCATCAACCGCCGCCGACACAAACTCCTTTCTTCTGTCAACTCTTGTTAATAACAATAAAGATGTGAGAGGAGATGATGAAGACTCTACTTCCATGGCTTCTTCTCGTGACCTTGTAAGTCGTCCATCCTCTTCCTATATGCTAAACCGGTTAGATGGTCCGGTTTTGTACACTTATGTGGTGTGTTTTATCATCATCATTGGACCGGTCCATTAGCCTTTTTCCTACATTTGTAAGGAAGAAAGACTGAAATAAAATAATTTATGTTCTATGTAGCCTTATAAATTCTATTAGATTACAATCATTTTTTTTGTTTTCTTAATGAGAAATTAAACTAATTGACAATAGAAAATATTCTGATTAACAAAATAACAATGTAAAAAAAATAATTTTAGTAACCAAAATAGACTGATTCATGTATACATATATATATATGATTTTATACGTGTGGTTTAAACATTATATGACTTAAAAACATTATATGGCGCAACAATTGATTTCATTACATGTTTTTTTTAATGTAAACATCTAAATTATTACACGAATTTATTTTTTTTTCATAAAAAGTGCGGTTTTATTTCCTAGCTTAACACTACTATTTAACTTGTTAGATATTTGATATACTTGTCCACAAAACATATTAAACTTATTTTTAAAAATATAAAATCACACATTAATTAGTCTCAGATTTTTTTGGTGTCCTTTTTTCATTTTCTTTTAGTAACTAAACAAATTTTACCTATAAAAAATTAAGAATTTTACCTTTTGGAAAATTTAATATCTTTTATTAGTCACACGACCTCACAATTCTTATTATATGTTTTTGGTGAAAGGTAACTAATTAAAGTTTACGTATGTTTTTGGTCACCTTCTTTTCTTTTCTAAAGTTTTGTCTATATTTCATATTGTTGTTGTTGTTGTATACTTGTATGTGTGAGTTTTAGAAGTAGATCGAGGTAACTAAAAGACTAAAGTGTCACTTTAGTTGTAGCTTTTACATCAATTGAATAGTAAAAGTTACAGTTGTGAATCATTTTCCAGCTGCTGCCACAAATAGGAAACAAGACCAGCCCTCCAATTACTCCAAGAACCGGCAGAGAAATGAAGGTATGATCCTAAACCGGTTTTTTCGGGTTTATTTGTGTCTTAAACCAATCCTTTTTCACTTAAAAGAAGTCAAAGCAAAGAAAAGACAAAAAGCTGGTTGGTTTTGTTACTTTTGGTATATATATAAAAAAAAATCAACCGAGAGAAAAGCGAAAGCATTATAATTGTCATGATGACTTCATTAATTCAATCCATTTTCTTTGCTTTTTGATATCATATATAAAAGTGATATAATGATTCATAAGTACATATGCAAGAGCGGAGATTCGGATTTGGTTACTTTAATTTCCATACTTTTGAAATAATTTGAATATATAAAGAAAAGAAAATGGGCTGAGTTAACAAAAGATATAACTAATGATTGCATTTGAAAACTCATTAGATCTCTAGCCAAGTTCCCAAATCCCAAATAATCATTCAAACTCGAACTTATCCAAGTACATGTGTACCTTGAGAAAAAAAAAATTGTAGCACACAATTAAAATGATGATATATGTCAACTGGATCACCCCTACACTCAGATAAATATATAAAACATTAGAAACCCACATTACATTTTAGGTAGTAACTATAAATAAATTCAGTTAAATATATATAAACCGACGGCCTCGTAATCCAGTGGTTTGTAGTTGTATTATATCGACATTAAATATGAGAGTTAAAGAGAGTTAAAGACTCTCGAAATGGAGAAATTAAGGAAATTTATAGGCATGTTTTATTTGAATGATGTAGCATTTGTACAAGAGCATGATAAAAGGAAGAACAATGGGAAGAAGACTAAAGGATCAGAAGGAGAAGAAGAAACAAGAAACCCGAACTCGCAACGCCGAGATTCATGCCGCAGTCTCTGTGGCAGGAGTAGCTGCGGTTGTAGCCGCAAACGCTGCAACTAATGCGATTGCAGCCTCAGAAAATACGGATGAGTCAACATCAGTTGCGGCTGCTGTCGCGTCAGCAGCCGCTCTTATCGCCTCACACTGTATCGAGATTGCGGGAGAGATAGGCGCGGGCTATAACCAGATTGCCACGGCCGTTAGCTCTGCCACTAACGCTAAGACTAACGGAGATGTCATGGCTTTAACGGCAAGTGCTGCAACTGGTAGGGAATTACTCACTGTCAAGACTGAATTTTTTATTGTGGTTTGGTTCGGTAATGCTAATGTTGAGGTTTTAGCCTTGCGAGGAGCGGCGATTTTAAGGTCAAGAATGGAACGGAATAACGAAAGCAAAGCAATGCTATATGCATCAAAGGAGAATGTGGAAAGGGAAGAGAGAAATGTATTTGGAGCAATGACTTTCGTCTCTAGAGGAGAAGAGCTTCTTAAACGCACCCGCAAAGGTAACTTGTGATCCAAGAAAAATCACTTTTTGATCATTTGATGAAGCTTTAGAAGTTTTAAGTTTCAAAGAATGTTGGTCACAGGGGATTTTCATTGGAAGCAAGTATCTTTTAACATCAATTCAAATTGGCAAGTAAGTTGTTGTTTTTCAAGAACAGTTCCCATCAAGCTTGATATAAAGACATTTTGATGTCCTTCATAGACGATTCTTGATATTTAGGTGGTTCTTAAAATGAAAAGCAAGCATGTAGGTGGAACATTCACAAAGACAAAGAAATGTAAGCTAATCAAAAACTGGGTTCTAACGGATTAGTGAATACCTAGTTTAACCATATCATGTATCTTTTATGAACTAAGAATTGGTTGGCGGTTTTGCGATGCAGATGTTGTTAATGGAGTGTGTCGAGATATAGCCGAATGGGCGGATAGAGGACAAGTAGAGAAAATGGTCGAGCGGAGAGCCTACTTTGGGGTAAAAACCGTGGAGAGGGTGATTGAATTCGAATGTGTAAACAAAAGAGAGAAGCAAATGTGGATAGAAGGGATTCAACAGCTTCTTAATTCACTTGAAGCCGGTTCTAGTATTCTCTGGAAATGATAGAATTTAAATCAAAGTAAAGACTGATGCATGTTTGAACATCATGTGATGAAGACTGGATTGTTGGTTTCACGCATGTTGAGGAAATAATCCTTGTGTCCGGTGTGATTTTGAAATTAAATTTGTACCCAGTTATTTGTAAGATATATATATATATATAACAAAAAAAAATAATAACATGAAATCTAGATTAATATATTCAAAATTCGGAAAAACTATCTATATTTTAGAATGATACACTTTCGCACATTTATATAAATAATTATGGTACACTGAAAAGGAAAAATACTCTGAATGATACACATTTCTTCATTATACTAGCGCTAGCATTTTACATTGGGAGATCTACGCTACCCCGGTAGACTCAAAACATACTATTATTTCGTTATTTTTGTAGAATCTACACTGAGTCATTTTGATCTAAGTAAAATCAGCTTGGCTTACAAAAGCAGATGATATGCATTTTCTGCTTCCTTCTTTGTTATAAAATATAGTTTGGGTTTGGGGTATATATAGCATTGGCCTCAAATTATAACGTGAACTTCATTATTCTTTTTTTCTGTCCATTATTATAATGTGGGCTTCAAAACATAATAAGAGGATCTTTTGGGTGTCATGGATTTAAAAATAAATCAGAAAAAAAGGAAAATGGGCTACAGTTCCTGATCCGGTTCTTCTGAATGCTTCGGACGAAACTCTGAAGATCCCTATTGTGGCTCGTTCTGATTGGCTGAGAAATTTTTTTTTTGTGTCATTTTCTTCTTTCTTTTCTCAATCTTTTTGATCCTCTCTTCTCATGTGTCTATTTCGTTGCCACAATACTCCGATCAATCTCCCTCGTATTTGCATGACGTTTCCTCCGATTCTCCGTCGCGTCTCCGCCTTTAAACACCTCTTCTCGTTCTCAAGACTCTCCGTCGTCGCCTCTTGTCACTCCGTTCGATCTCTACAAACAGGATCTTCCGGCGATGATTCTGAATCCTCTCCGTCGAATTCCATTTCTGGGTATCATGTGAGCTGCGGTGGATATATGCGTGGAGCTGTGTATCGTGAGCCTAATCAGCCTTTAACAATCGAAGAATTTCATATTCCTCGACCTAAAGTCAATGAAATTCTCATCAAAACCAAAGGTATATCAACTTGTTCTAGGAATTGAATTCGATTGATCTTGTTGAAATGGTGAAACTACTATGATTGATTTTTCAAGTTTTGGGTTTGTGGCAGCTTGTGGAGTTTGTCATTCTGATCTTCATGTGATGAAAGGAGAGATACCATTCTCTAGTCCTTGTGTTATTGGTCATGAGATTACTGGTGAAGTTGTTGAACCCACTTACTGATCACAAGATCATCGTAAGGTTCCTTCAATTTTTTTTTCTTTATTTTGGAATTGTATGTTGTGGTTATGATTCTGAATGTCTTAAGTTTCTGTTTAGATTTCCAATTGGTTCACGTGTAGTTGGAGCCTTCATTATGCCTTGTGGAAATTGTTCTTACTGTTCTAAGGTGAGGAGGAAGTTGTAGAACTTGATTGTAAAGTCTGAGATTGTAGTTTTTAGCTGATAGTTTTAGTTGGATACAGGGCCATGATGATTTATGTGAAGACTTCTTTGCTTTCAATAGAGCTAAAGGAACTCTTTATGATGGCCAAACTCGTCTGTTTTTACGACATGATGGTAAATTTTGAGTCTTGATTAGGCGAAAGGAACTCTTCTATAGCCATAACCATCTTTGAGTTGTTGTTCACTTGTTTGCAGATAGCGTGGGCTTTTGGAGCCTCAGACATAATTGCTGTGGATGTTCAAGATGATAAACTGCAGGAAGGCCAAAACTCTTGGTGCTACTCATATTGTCAATGCTGCTAAAGAAGATGCTGTTGAAAGAATAAGAGTATAAATCTCAGTCTCATGACTCTCTGCGATTTCAGTTTTTTGCTTGATGCCTAATCTGAGTTTGATGCAGGTCTTGATGGTTTTAGGTGCAGCTGGTGGAGTTGGACTTGCGGCT
Source organism: Odontarrhena argentea (assembly GCA_900406245.1). Taxonomy (NCBI): domain Eukaryota; kingdom Viridiplantae; phylum Streptophyta; class Magnoliopsida; order Brassicales; family Brassicaceae; genus Odontarrhena; species Odontarrhena argentea. The sequence goes on along the minus strand of OVAF01000175.1, from coordinate 17,947 downwards.
GTACAAATCGGCAAGATTTGTGGAGCCATTGTTATTGTGGTTGCTAGGTATCTGCTAGTTTAGAGGGTTTCCATGGATGTTGAATTGTTGATTCTTGGTTTTGATTTGAGTCTTTTGGTTTTTTGGTAGAGGAACTGAGAAGATTCATTTGAGTCTTGTATATATATATATATATATATTGAAAACAATATACAAAGATACTCATTAGGGGATCATGAGTGGAGGGGTGTTTTCACAAAAAATCTTAATGGGATCTTAACATTAATTAATTAATATAATTAATATTATTTTAGTCAAATGATCCCCTAATGGGGATCACCACTAATGATGCTCTTAGGAAAATAAAAATTGAAAAGAAAGTTTTGATCGTAAATTATTTCTCACGAGATTAATAATCACCACTTGTCTCCATCATATGGTTTGCCAGCTTTTCCACTAGTTGCCAATTTGCCATCCTAATTTGATTTCACTCTTAAACCTAAACATCAGAGCTACAAGCACCACAATTCTTCGATTAAGATTGTTTATATCCTTTGATTTTGATAAATAAATATGCACATTCTGCGAGAAAAAAATCTTCATTTACATCTAACAATATACGCATCTCAAAGACAGTTAAGCGGTAAAAGGAGAAACATCAAACACAAGTACTATTTGGAAACATTGCACTAGCTTTCCCGAGTGAGACTGAGAACATTACACCCGATATCTCTTTTTAGAGCTCCACAAACTTGATGTTATGCATTTTTTGCTCATCACTGTAGAGCTAGCTCAGTACAAAACTCGGTGTTTGCAGTTACATTACTAATGGAGATTCTATGTTTTTTGCAGACGATGTTGGTTACAGGTTTTGGACAATGGAAGATACAAAATGTTAGGGATTTCTCAAGTTTGTTATAGTAAATGAAACAAATTTTATCCGATTCAAGAACAAATGAAGTACGTATGAGGGATTTCTCTGCGATGTTTATGAAGATTACAATTCAAAGATGAATGCACTTGACATTGGTTTACAAGATGCCTAAAGATATTCTAGAAAAACATCTAACGACACAACTTATGTCTTCCTCAATAATAGTATGTAACTTGCAAATGTCATCGCATTGTCGAAAAGAACAGAGGTTGTCGCGCTTTATGCCTCACCGGATTTTTTTTGTGATGGTGTGAATTTTGGTAACATTGATGTAGAAGAGACTGTGAATCGTCCCCCCAAGAAAACAAAGACATTTTCTAAGCTCTATAATAACAAGCAAGTGAAAGAAGAAGAGACGAAGTCGCCTTCGTTCTACGATGTATCCTATGATACAACCGAGGAAACCAAAGAAGAGACTATGAATCGACCACCAAGGATAAGTAGAGATTGTCGGTAATCTGCGACGCAAGTCAAAGAGGAAGAACATAAGCCGCATGATATGCGATGTGTTTGATGAAATTAAACCAATGGTAAATGATAAATCATTTGTTAATATTAGGGTAGGGAAAGTATTTAAGTAAGTACATCAATGATTTCACAATTACGTACGCAAGACTATAACCCTCCAAAGGTTTGATTTCAATGTTAAGAGCTGAGAACATTTGTTGCGCAGTGTTTTGTCTTTGATTGTAAATGGAGAATCTGCGCATCGACTCTGACAAAATCATATGAATCTCTAGAATTTAAAATTCAAATATATACAAAATGTCATACATGCTCTCTTGTCTATAGGTATATATGTCACTGATAGACTAATCCAATATATATTTGGAAATTGTATGTAGATGCTAATAGTGATCCTAAAGTAATTAGGTATAAGAATACCAACGACAATATATTTTATTACATTAGCTATAAGAAGGCATGTAAAGCATTCACATATCCATGAGACCTATAATAGATAACAAAATATCTAAAACAATTCTGACAGTATATCTTGATATGTCTCAAAACTTTTCGGTGTAAATGTCGATATGCAAAATATTGTAACAAACATTGTTAGATGGAGTAATATTTCAACTTTGTTTTTCATAAGATGCACTTCCATTTAAAAAACTTATTTGATTTTTACTCATTGGTGGGGAGACTAATCTCTTATTTTGGCTTATCAAACTTATTTATTTCTATTTAGAAACTGTTAACTTCATTGGTAGTACTCCTACGCCAGGTCCTTTAGTAGAAATAAGTGTTTTGTCCCTATGTAATCTTATACTAAGTGGATCGAAAGTGTTTAATTACGCGAAATACAACTAATTCCATTGGGTATTATTGAATAACCGTAATACAATTTTAAAAATAATTCTTTTAAGAAATTTAAGGAAAAAAATGATAAAGTTAAGTAATTTTATATATAGGATTACAAATTTAATTTTTAATTCATAACCTTTTTTTTTTTGTTTTTTTTTGAAAGATGTAATTCATAACCTTTGCACTCTTGATGCACATACCATAATGGACAATTAGCTCACAACTAACCCCAACTAATTGATGAGAAACTGTCACATACATATATTTTTTTCGATATCTATGAATTAACCAGTTTCCTAGATCTATATCTGCCAGCCCACAACAATAACCATATATTATCTCTGGTTGACCAACTAATAATTATTATAGCTCACCTCAATTCTTCTATATTTTTCTTTTTCATACTGAAAAATATATTCCATCATAAAAATTAATGGTTTTGAACTTTTGACATTAAACCATACTTCTAATAATTAATAGTAAATTATATATTACATACGATTCCAACATCTAACTATTGGTCAATGACCATAAATGTACGCTCAGTAATTCTTATTTGATCTCAACAGTCAAACCAAAGTCTAAACCAAACTCGTTTGGTTAGCATTTCTTCAGACCGGTCGGTTTGCTTTGGTTTGATCTTAGTTGACAGATACGTCATTTGTTCCGTCCTTCTCACCTATAACGATTCACAGCTAGATTTTCTGACTTTTCTCTTTTAGGAAAATCAAATTCCATTTCGGACTTAACTCTTCATGTTACTTCTAGGACAGAAGCTTTGATCTGCTTCTGAGATAATCTTCTTCGGTTCTTCTGAGTTCTTGCTACGGTATTATATTTTTCTTTTTCTGAATTAATATTCATGATCTTGGACTTTAGGATATAATTGCTCAACAATTAATTCGAGCTATATCTTGTTGTTCCACTGTTTTATGGGTCACTTCAAGATCTCTCTTTTTTTGTTTCACAATTAATTTCAAGATTCATTACAGTGAAATTGAGCTGTAACACTTCAATTTATATCTGTGTTATTGTATCCTGCAGATTTGGTTGTGACATGGAGTAGATGTTGAATTTGTGGCAATATTATATATGTAATCCACCCGATTCTTGGTGGGTAAGTTTAAAAATTTGTACCATTCCTCAGGGATCAAGAAGTTTCGGTAAAAGGCAATGAGATTGTTACGAATTTCTGGTGTAGTTTTCATTTTTGTTGCAGCCTTCCAGTTTGTGAACCTACGTTACTTTGGTGGTGATATCTTCTTTCTATCTTCTCATGATAAGTTTCCTGTATCCATAAATGGAAGTAGAATACCCGTTAGTCCGTTGTCCGGTCTCGAGAGTTTGAATGGTAGTAGTTCGAGATCGGTTGAGGTAGCTCAAGTGGAAATAATTGATTTAGAAGAAGACAATGATATTGGTTTTGATAATAGTAATGATACTATCCAATCTAATGATAGTTTCATAGAGGATGTTAAAGATAAGGAAAATCTTGGTCTGCTGCGAGGAATAGGGAGTAGCTCGAATGAGACTGAGGGAAAAATAGTAGAAGAAGATGGTGAGGTTGTTGATGAAAATAGTAGGAAAGTGGAGATTTTGGAGAGGAAATCTGATGGTTCTGTTGATAATCTTTCCCCAGAGGTGAAAAAGGTTATGAAAGTTTCAAATTCTGGGGTGGTTTCTATCACTGACATGATGGATTTATTGCATCAAAGCCGCACTTCTCGTGTCTCACTGGTATGTGTTTTTAGTCTCTGATTAGTCAAGCAGTGTTCTTATAAGTATCTTATTAATAATGTGTTTCTTCTACTTTTCAGAAATTAAAACGGTCTTCTGCTGTTGATCAAGAACTAATGTATGCAAGAACCCAAATTGAGAACCCACCGATGGTGCAGAATGACTCTTTATTGCATGGTCCTCTGTATTGGAATCTGTCCATGTTCAAAAGGTAAGTTAATATGGTAGTATGCATTTTAATTCAGTGTATGGTATTAGTGTTAATATGATGATCTCTATACGTGCTTTTGCTTTGGTCAAACGGCTATGAGCTGTGTCTAGCTTGGTTTTCATGTCTCTTCATCTATTCTTACACCTTGTAGGAGTTATGAGCTAATGGAAAAAACGCTCAAAGTATACGTGTACAAGGAAGGCAAAAGACCTGTACTGCATAAGCCGGTGCTGAAAGGTATATATGCTTCCGAGGGATGGTTTATGAAACAACTCGAGTCCAGCAAAACATTCGTCACGAAAAACCCGCATAAAGCACATCTATTTTATCTTCCTTTCAGCACCAAAATGTTGGAGAAAACTCTGTATGTTCCGGGTTCTCATAGCGATAAAAATCTCATTAAGTTTTTGAAGAACTATTTGGACTTGATTTCTTCGAGATATAATTTCTGGAACAAAACTGGAGGATCAGATCATTTCTTGGTTGCTTGTCATGACTGGGTATTGTTTTTAATTCTACTTTATCTACTAGTCATTGTTTTGTGGTCTTGGTGGAACTCACTGAATCCGCTTTTTCTTTGTTTGTACTTCATGCTTTTAGGCTCCTTCCGAGACAAGGCAGTACATGAGCAAGTGCATCAGAGCATTATGCAACTCTGATGTTTCAGAAGGTTTTGTGTTTGGTAAAGATGTAGCTCTTCCTGAGACAACTATTCGTGTTCCAAGGAGACCGCTTAGAGCTCTCGGAGGCAAACCCACTTCACAAAGGCATATACTGGCCTTCTTTGCAGGCGGAATGCACGGTTACCTTCGACCTCGCTTATTACAAACCTGGGGAGGTAACAGAGATCCAGACATGAAAATATTCAGCCAACTACCCAAATCTAAAGGTAAAAAGAGTTACATGGAGTACATGAAGAGTAGCAAGTATTGCATTTGCCCAAAAGGGCATGAAGTTAATAGCCCTCGGGTCGTGGAGGCATTGTTCTACGAATGTGTCCCGGTTATCATATCCGATAACTTTGTGCCTCCCTTCTTTGAAATTCTGAATTGGGAGTCTTTTGCGGTATTTGTGTTGGAGAAAGATATTCCTGATTTGAAGAACATATTAGTGTCGATAACTGAAGAAAGGTATAGCGAGATGCAGATGAGAGTCAAGATGGTGCAGAAGCATTTTCTTTGGCATTCTAAACCCGAAAGATTTGACATATTTCATATGATACTTCATTCCATTTGGTACAACAGAGTTTTTCAAACTTGAAACCACAGAGTAGGTTTGATATTGTTAAACATGTAATTAGCACATGTTCATTACAGGAACTTGTAATTCTTAATTTGACTAAATTAATCTTACACAAATGCTTTTTCTTCAACAAAACACCTCTTAGCTTGTGACCAATATCTTACATACACATCTTTCACTGTGATCATCAAAGGTTTAAGTTTCGCCAACCGAGTGCGACACTAGCACGCCGTATACATGCTGCTACAATAAGAAAACTAACGAACACATTTACCAGAATCATAACATATAGTTTAGAGCCTTAATATTCTTGAGATTATCACCATTTGATACTTTTAGTTAAGACTAAACTTACATGTTACAACAATTTAGCTACACTTACTTAATTTTCGTGTTTCCGCAGCAACAAAAACGTTTTGAAAATCACTCTAACGCTTTGCCTAAAAGATCGATAAAGACTTTTTTGGCTTGTCACCAATCACCATTAAAAAAACGTTTTGGAAAAACGTCTGATTCACTTCTTGTTATGCTCCAATATCTTGTGTAAATTGACTTTTCTATAAGCTTTCATCTCGAATGTTTGATTCATCTTCAATGTATAATGCCAAACAAGCATAAAGCATAATAATCATCAACTTCCTTTGTCGCCGGTTGAAAGGGATATATCCATCTTATAGGCCACCTATAAACAGCGAAACATGAAGGAAGAATCTTCGATTTTGATTCATCTTTATAAAAAGAATGGTGTACATAATTGACTTGAGGGAAAGTCGACGACAAACATTGCTTGGACACTAACATAATGACATCCTTTTCAATGGCTTAAATGATTCATGTTTTGGCTATGCACTCACTTTGGTTGGTTAGCTAGGTTCTTAATGGAATCTCTTTTCTGTGTATATTGTGTCCTACGTTAAAAGCCAGATTCATATTTTGGTTACATACAAACTAAAATATATATGGAACGTATATCAATTACCACTGTTTTGAATGGACAGGATCGATCGGAGTATTGCTTGTAACCATCAACTGTACAAATTATTCGAAAGAGGACCACTTGACTCTGCATTTATTTATGTGTCTTGTGCGTATATAGATGTTATTTTACACATCTAATTTATGATCACTAAGATACGGACAATGTTGATCATGAAATGTTAAGGAAAACAAAAAAGGGAGAATCTCAAAAATACCACCATTTCCTCAAAAAGTTCCACTAATACCACTTTGACCAATTTTAACCATTCAAAACTAAACCCTAAATATGAATTAGTAAACTCAAACCCAAAAAAGATAAATTAGGAATCCTTAAAAATTATTTTATGTATTTTTGGTATTTCAAAGTCCACATATGAGAGTTGTCGAGGTGTTACATTGCGGAAAGAGAGTAGTGGAGATAACAATCTTTTATCCAAGGTCACTAATTCAACTTTACTTGAGAAGATAAATTACGTTTTAAATTTGGTACTATCAACAATTCAGACTTTAACATCAAAAGATTATGGACTAAAAGTCCAAAATTTACAAGGTTCATATACCTTTGCACACATTAGTAAAGGTAGTGCATTTGCACCGGATTAAAAATAACAATAAGTTTTATACATAGTACAATAGTTATAATTAATGTGGCTCAATGGTATAAAGGCACCGGGTTAAATTCAAACCCAAGTCCGCCACTGTCTGCACTTCCTAAGCATGTAACAAAACACCCAACTTAAGTTTGAAATTTGGAACATGCGTTTTCAATGAAGTTGAAATTATAGGTAACTTTTTTGCTCTTTAAACTCAAAACCAAATGCTCCCACTTCTTAAATCCAACCCACTTTCAAACTATTTGGATTTCGATTCAAAAGCGGGAATTGTAATATTTATTTTACCTTGTACAAAAACATAAGAGGGCCGGGCTATATATTAAAAGATTAATAATGATAGAAAACGTAGAACACATAAAAGATTTGTTTGATCTGAATTTCAGAAACAGTGATATTGAATATAAGTTTTGTCATGTGTCTGCTCGTGTGAAAATGCCAAGAATAGTTCCTACTTCCTAGGTGTTGCTCCACTTGTAGTCACATTCATCTTTGGCGGATTGCCTCTGTCAGTCTTCGGCCGGTGACTTCTTCTGCTTCTTTCTTCTTCCACAATCAGTGCTAATATAGTCATGCACAATTCCTAATTTGCTAGCTATTATCATCGTAATTATGTGTGTTTTAGAATAAGAAATGGTCTCATCTTATATCTAATCACTAATCTTGTGTACTATAACTAATATTGATTGTAAACAACAATAATATGTCGCGATTCCCACATCCAAAGTAACAAAATGTATATGATCATTATGATTTTTGAAGCTTTTTTTTTTTTTGCTTACTAGTCTAATTTATCATCTTATTACAAATTCTGAGAATGGTTTTTTTTGTGTCACAAAATTATGAGAAGGATTATGTGTCAATATAGAAATTTATATATGATTATAGTTATGATATATAATTTCTATATTCTTTTATGATATTGATCGGTCATGATTGCTTTTTTTAATAAACGGGAACCATTTGTAACAAAAGAAATTATCAAATTATTATTATTTCCCATTTCATTTCTATTGATATTTAAGTTTTTTGCATTAAGATTAAAAAATTATTAAATTTCTACTTTTTCAAAATTAAAATATATTTTAATATCAATTCCAAAATATTTAACCAATTATAAAACAATTGGCAAAATACAAACAGTGAATGAAAAATAAAATTTATTTGATTTAGTATAACAATTTAAACACATCACTGAAAATGAAAAAAAAAAAAAAAAAAAGAGGGCTAAAATCTCAATTTAAATCGAAAGAGATGGTCCAGATGGAGTAATTAGCTAGTAAGGTCGGTATGAGAAAAAAGCTGATACACAGTCATAAATAATCAGACTTTTATCCTTTGGCTAATTTGATGACAAATGAACAGAGAGTTTTTGGGTTTACACTAATACTAGTTGTATTTTCTTGGGTTGACAAGTCGTATTGTACTTTGACTACGAATGAAAATTAAATATATAACTAGTAATAGTGGATATGGTGTCAATAATAGAATCACGTGAGACAATGGTTGGTCGTGGTTGTGACACGTGTAACGCGTAGCATAAATCGTAGTTGGGACCCAAAAGCTGTGGAGAACACCAACAGTGTAAAACCAGGCAAGACAGCTGGATTCCGTACCACTTTTTTTAGTCTTCTTCAACATTTGTCTACTCTCTTTCACTCTTCTATTCCTTTTTCAGTTTTTCTCATTCATAGTTGAAAATAGATGTAAATTATCTTGAAATTTTGGGTATTGATATCCCAATCCAAAAAACTATTTTTCTAAACTAATCCTCAAATGTCCGGGTTAGATATAGATCGTCCTAAATAACCAAAATTGATTATTAACTTCATAATATAAACTTAGTAAATTAATTCGTAATTAAAAATGTTGGATACAAATATAATCAAATTGCAAATATTATAGAATAAATTGAATTTCAAGAGCATTCTAAGACATGTGTATTATGAACATAATAAAAAGTACTTAAAACAAAAATTACCTTTATTGATACTTGAAATGTTTATTTAGTTGTTTTAGACAAATTTCAAAAACTTATACATACATTTTAATGAGACTATACATCAAAACAGATCATATTATGGATATCAATTTTTTAAAAAATGAAATAGATTTTGAACATGGCTAGGCTTTTAAACCCAACAAAACTGGTCGAACCGAAATTTAGTTGAATTGAACCAGTTCAATATGAAAAAATACACACCGACCGGTGGACATGCAAACAAAATTCAGTTTTTCGCTTTAAAACCAAACCGAAATACCAAATGAAACCGAATAATTTTTATTTTATTTTATGGGTATTTTAAGTTTTTGGTCTGTTAGTTGAAAAAAAAAAACATTCAATTTTCATTAGATTTAATGTTATTTGGTTTATCTTTTAAATCAAAAATAAGATTTGAGTTTATGTTTTGTGGCCATTTATTTTAAACCGAATATTGAACGGGCTTAAAATTATGCTTCATTTTGTATTTTCAGTCAAAACCAAACTGAATTGAACCAAAATTTGATTTTGATATAGCTGAGATGATTTTTTCTAGAACCAAAATATCAAAATACCGACCCGAACCAACGGAATGTTCATCCCTAAATTCGATCACCGTTAATTAAATATCTCAAATGGGATCTCAAATTCCGAATACTTCCACCACTAACTAAATCTCATTGAATATTTGGACTAAATCTCATTCAATGTTTGGGACTATAAATATCTGATTCCAGCTCATAATATATTAGTGGGTGAACGAAAACAAAAAAAAGGTAAGACCGACAAATAAGAAATAATAAGAGAAATGTGTGTGGATTGTGGAAGACGATGAGAAATAGTACACAAAGGTACAAGTTGTGATAAGGAATTAGGTGTGGTAATTTATAAGTCAAATTTATTATTCCGTCACGTCCAATTTCAATTCTATGTTGAACTAGAGTTTTCCCCCAATAAAGCAGTACCTTGATGTCCATTTGCTAAAACCATATTGCACAAAGATCAATTCTATAAAACCATAATGGCATTAATTAGTGGTTAAAAAGTTTATCATTTAAGTTGATGTACCTTCCTTGGAAAAAATTTCAAAGCTATTTTAATTCTACTAGTTTTTGTTTTTTATTAAGCTTTTGGAATTCTAGTTTGTTGCTATTGATGTTTAAAGTGATAATAATATCCAATTTTCACTAGAAAAAATTATGTTAGATTAATCAAAATGATATTATATTTTATGTTCGTTAGAAAAATTGTATAAGCAAACTACTCGATGACTATATATATTCACTATAAAATATTAGTCTGGTGTTAAAAAACTTGAAATAGTCTATATATGGTGACAAAAAAGAAAAAGAATTAATAATATTTGATAGTAGAGTTAGTTTTAAGTTTGGTTTGGGTTTTTCTAATTATGAGAAAAAAACTTTTATCTTGTTTATAAAGTAAGAAACTAATTGAAAAAACAAATTATATTATTTTCCTTTATATATCTACATACAATGTTTGATCTAGTGGTTTTAAGATTTTTGAAGTTACTAGTCCAACTCCATTTAATATGAATGATTTGTTGACCAAAAAAAAAAAAAGATGAATGATTTACGTCTCAAAAACAATATTAGCAAGGGGCTCACACCATTGATTAATTTGCACCAAAGATTTGGAATTTATCAAAAGAAAAGAAAAAGAAACAAACAATGCTTTTTGGAAGATTTTTGAAACCTATGTTATTCTCTAGCAAAAATACAATAACAAGAACAAATAAAACTTGGTAATAAGGTCAGAAGAACATCCACAAAAACCCAAAAAGAAGAAGAATTGAAGAACAAGAAGATTGATTGGTTGTGTATAGACTGAGAGTAAGTTGAGCCCTCATAAGTCATAGCTAGGCTTTTACATACATACATGCAGGATTTATAAGCTATCGTACAGTCGTACATATAATATTCATTCATATAGTACACACTATACATACAAACTTGGTTCAGAAATTTTTAGTGATTTGATAAGCTATTTTGCATTCTCATAGATACATACGGATTCATCCTTTATCCACTACTGTTTACGACTTCTTTTACGTTCTGAAAACACTATCACCACAGAGACTATAAACATTTCCATTGAAATTGAAATTGATCTCTTTTTTTTTTTTTTTTCTCAGCATAATTAAAAAGAAGCAAAAACATATAAAAGTCCGCTCTGTCACTATTTAATGTTGTCGACATTATTGATGATGTAATAATGGAACAACTTTTTAATATATGAAGGCTATTTCCAGAACCCTACCACTAAAAGAAATTTAGAAAACGACAACTTTGAATAGAGATCTCTATTACCAATGATGGGCTTTTGCATTAACCTTGTTGGTTTTTTACTAACCATAATTAATTAAATATTATATATTCGTCAAAGTATGTAATTCAGTACTTATATGACCTAGTTATATATATAAACAAAAATTGTGATTCACTACCAAAACGTCTAATCTCTCATTATCTTTCACTATGTACAATTATTTGATTTAAGTGGTAGTTTTTATATACCAACTTCGAGATTTCAATTAACAGAAGGATTTAAGGTGTTCTCATGGTAATATATTTCTAGAAGATTAGTTGGAATTTGACTCTTGATTAAGAAAAAATCGTAGTTTCGTTGAAGTAAGTATACATAAAACTTACTTTCTTATTTGGTTTCAACGTTATATAAATAGAAATCAATTTAGGGCTGGGCATAAAATCTGTAATATCCGTTCCGATCCGTTACCCGATTCGATTCGGTTCGGAAAAACCAAATAGTTATACATTTTATAAACAAATCAAATCAAAAAATGTATTATCCGTAAATAACAAATCAAATACAAATATCATTACATAATATATCAATTATCCGTTCCGATCNCCTATGTATATATATATATATATATATATATATATATATATATATATATATATATGTGTGTATCTATTTATATATGTGAATATATATATTTTAATATGTTATATTTAAAATATAAATTTGACTATATAAATATCCTTTTAATTAGTATAATTAAAATGAAGAGAATTTTGGGTTAATGACCCAAAGAAAAAACCCAAACATCTAAATATTGTATCTGTTATGTTTGTTTTGTTTTTTTTTTAAATATTAAAACAGATCGGATATCCGCGGATAGTTAACGAAATTTTCGGATATCCGAATTTTCGGATATTAAATTTTTTTTTTTAAAATGGATCGGATCAAAATATTAACTATTTGTTTAAAACGGATCGGATACAAATACCTAAAATTTCTGTAGTATTTGATCCGTGCTAGAAATCATGCATGATACATGTGTACTATATTTCTATACCATATATCTTAGCGGTTAAAAAAAGCAAAAATTTAATGCAGTGTGTTATACGAGTACTTGTAATATTAGTTAGAAGCCCGACTTGACCAATTCATTTATGGTTCTTTGTAAATTAGTTTTATTTGCAGTAATGACGAAGATTACTACTATCTTTTTTTTTTTTTTCTAAAATAGATTCTTACTAATAATGAGCTCAATAAATGCTTATAGATCCGGTGACTACGTACTCTATTCTAGCTCTTCCACGTAAACAAAGTCGTCCATATGAAAATCTGAACACGATCAGAATATCAATATTTTAACAAAATGATACTAATGCATAAAATAAAAAAACTTCTAACTTGTCACATCATAATAAAGCAAAAGATTAATAAAAAGGAACATTATCTCGTGTTTCTCATTAAAAATGTAAAGAAAGAGTAAAAAAAAAAAAGAAATTGGAGTTACATTACATGTACATACCAACCTCGTAGGTTAAGCTAAAACCTCATGGTCCCTCTCTTTACACTAGAGTATATATATATATCTATGTAAGTTAAATTCTAAGTACTCTGAAAAAATCATTAAGTGTTTTACAAACATCCAAAAACCAAAAATTTCACCGAATAGTGATACAAACAAGAACTCTCTTTTATAACTTCTTTACCACTCTCCATTACAAAATGTCTCATTCCTTTTTTCCTTAAATAATTTTTCATTTATATTCCCCAAACAAGAGATCTCTCTCTTTGTGACATTTGGTCGAACAGTTGGTGTGCATAAATGGCGGATTCGTGTTCTTCGTCGAAGGAGGAGAAGAAGAAAGAGCCAGTGTATAGAGGAGTACGTATGAGAAGCTGGGGGAAATGGGTCTCCGAGATTCGTGAGCCGAGGAAGAAATCGAGAATCTGGCTCGGAACTTTCCCGACGGCGGAGATGGCCATGAGAGCTCACGACGTAGCTGCTTTAAGCATCAAAGGATCCTCCGCCATTCTCAATTTCCCTGAGCTTTCCGAGTTTTTACCTAAACCCATTTCGTCTAGCCCTCGTGACGTTAGAGCCGCCGCCACTAAAGCAGCTTTCATGGAGTTTGCTACTACTACTACTACGACGTCGTTTAGTAAAAGATCAGAGAGTGAGAGTAGCGAAACGACGGCGTTTAAGAGGGTAGAAAGTGAGAGTAGTGAAACGGTGTCGTTTAATTCGTGTTCATTTTCAGTAACGAGCATTGATGAGGAAACTAGAGTATCAGAAGATTTGGAGGAAATTGTTAAGTTACCGAGTTTGGGAACGAGTCAAGACGAGTTAAACGAGTTTGTGGTTTTTGACTCGGTTGAGTTTATGCCTTCATGGCTACGTAATGGTCAAGAAGAAGAAGATGAGTTTATGTTTAATATTAATAATGATTTTTCCTTTGATTCTATTTTTGAAGAAAATTGTTCTTGGAAACATTTTCCATGAAAAAAAGTTAATAATCTTCTCNAAAAAAAAAAAAAAAAAATTTAAAATTTTTTTTTTTTTTTTTTTTTTTTTTTTTTTTTTTTTTTTTTTTTTAATTTTGATGAGTTTCTCTGTTTTTGTTTTAGCTTTGTTGCTTGAGAAATCTCTAAGATGGTGTTTTGTGAAATCAGAGTTGTAAATGGGATTAGTAGCTGAAATAATGACAGTAAATGTAATTGTTTTATATAAAAAAATGTTGGTGTTTTTCATATGTTTGTAAGATTAATAATAAGATTGTGGTCCCTAAGCTTTAAACACCATTTATTTTGATGTTTGACATGGCCATTATACACAACTATTCAAACTTTTACATTTAATTAGTTGGGAGAAAATAAAGTACTTTTATTATTGAGAAAGATAACTTGATGTTTAAATAATGCATTAGTTTAAAGCTTTCTACTTAATGTCAATTAATATGAGAATAGCTAATGTACAGCTAACATCGTATTTAATGAGTAGTTATTTATAAAAAAAAATTCTAACGTGTACGACAATTGTTTTTAGTACTATATATATCAATATTAACATGTGAGATATTTAGCTAAAAAGATGACGACTTTTCTTATTCTAAGCTGTTGTATATTTCTCTAAATTCTCTTGAACTTGCTTTTGCGTATGAATTGAGGATGTAGGAATGTAAAGACATTTTCGAGTTTAAACTTCAATGAGGAACCGGTCGATTTTTTATTTCGGAATTCTTCTTTTTTTATCATAAAATATTAATTTCATTCAAGAAAATTAGACGTTTTTTTTACAAACTTTGAAAGCAAGTAAGTAACTCACTCACTCGCATAATTCTTGATCCTCATGATTTACAATATCTCGTTAGCAAACGTTTCTCACATTTAATTCGTTACATCATGAACAAATATTTCTATTAATACCTAGCTGTAATTTTGCCCATCACTCGAGTTGTTGTCGAGCTTCTCTCTACATTAAGTGATAGTTGGTACTTGGTAGTATATATTTGGGGATGGTAGCTTCAAGTGACTTGTCCTCCAGAACCCGTCAGTCGTACAAACTCATGTAAAATTGATGTTATGAGAGAGGTAAGGAGAGTTTGAATCTTGGGCTCTTGGCTAGTAGAATATTTGGGAATATTTTCTACCGTGAATCTTATAATAAAGGGAAATGCCATAAATATTATTTTCCATAAATACCCGTAAAAGTTTTAATTTTTCAAAACTACCACAAAACTAAAACGAAAATTAAACTTTAATCTTTCAAAACTATATCCTAAACTCTTAAAACTAAACCACTAAATCATAAATCTAAAATTGTTAACCCAACCCGAAAATTTAGAATTATAAATCTTTAAAAATTATTTTTAATTTAAATGTTTGTGATTTTAAGCGAAAACATAATCTTTTATCATATTTGTGAAAAATAAAACTTATGATAATATTTTTGGAAATACTGAACATATATAATAATTGATGTTTTATAGTCTAATCTAGTGTACCAATTGTAGATATATATTATGTAACATAAAAATGAATAAAAAGATAATCAAAGGGAGACGACCGTTTTCGTTCGAAAAAATCGTTTAGAAAAAAAAACATATTTTTTTCAAAGTTGGCCAAGATTTTGGAAAGATACAAATTGGAGAAAAAAGGTTGATAAAATATAGCTACAAAGACTTGAAACTCTACTCGGATTCCCTCACATTAGTCACGATTCTAAATTCTAATAGAACGACTAATGAGTTGAAAGCTCTCCTTCACGACATCCGTTGGATTAGTAGAGAGTTCTCTACATTTTGTTTCATCTTTATCCCGCGGGATTCAAACCTGTTAGCTGATCGCATAGCAAAACAAGGCCTTGTATCTTCGCATATTCCCTCTCTTGGAGGTTAAGCTTGATAAAGTTGGTTTGATCAAAAAAAAAAAGACTTGAAACTGTATTTTTTTTTTTTTTTTTGACCAAAGACTTGAAACTAAGAAACATATCAACTATATCACTAAACTAAAGAAACCTTTTAAAAAAAATTTATAAAAATATTTTTTAAAAATAATGGACCGTGAGCCCATGTTGACCCGGAACCACCACTGATCGTTCCATGAACTTGGAGATTTTGATTGTTCCATGAAGTTGGAGTTTGGTTGCATGAACATAGAGCTGTTTTAGATTGTGATCCATAAAATTGATGAAGGGCGACGCCCACACGTGTATGTTTGCTTTGTGGAAGGCACGTCACATAAAGTCTGCAGTTTTCTAGATTGTCTCCATGAAATAATTTCATTTTGGAAAAAACAAAAGAAGATAAGGACACAAGTGAATTCAAATTTCGATTGGTCACTCTCCTCGTCGTGTACCCCATCTCATTTTTCTTTTCCATTTTTTGGTCCTTTAGAAAAAGCTATTAGGGACGAAATCATTGGCCGATGATCGTACATGGGCTTGAATCCACCGTCTAAGTAGATTGTAACGTTTTAAGTGTGCGTTTCCATATCCTATTGTACGTTGAATCCAACTACATTTGTTATATGTTGATCATGCACAATGATTAATTTGTGTTGGCCGCATTTAAAACACTGGATGCTTTTAAAAGATAAAGATATCTCACCAAATTTAATTTGTTTTTCTTTCTAATTGAGTGGTTGGATTGCTATTTTTCTTCGAGTTGAGTGGTTAGAACGCTATATTTTTTGTAATCATCGAGATTTATATATGTTGTATTGTATTTGTATATTCTTTGTGTAAACTAATTTTAATGTTTTACCCTCTCGTTTTTTAAAATATCGAAATGTTCAAAAATAACATAATTTATATGATCGATGGCGCTATGAAAAATATGAGATTTACCTTATAAATGAGCAATAAGCACTAATCATTACATTAAACACAAATATTTTGAAAAGTATACACCATAGCCATTTGTAAGTATAAATTTTATGTTAGAAAACTAAATCCATTTTAAAGGTAATATATAATATGGAATTTTTTTTACAATAAATCATTATTTTATTATAAAAGTATTTGAGACAAAAACTTAGAGGTGACATGATCAAGTAACGTTGGGAAAGAAGCGATGTTACATGTTCGATTCCAGATTAAACAGATGTATGAGTCCATATTCAAAACCTCTTTATCATCATAACAAAAAACACAATTACCCAACACATCCATAATTATTGGAGTTTTGTTCATATAACTGGAACGGTTTGTACTCTTGTTAGGATGAAATATTGCGAGAGATATACATGTTTATTCAAGAATTTTGTATAGCCTAAATTTATAAAATATTCTATAATTAGAAAAACACCAAAAGCAGGTTTTATATGTTTAGTCTAATCAAATTATTATGCCATAGACAACTTTTAATTTGTGATGGACCCTTCTCTTGTCATATTATCCTTTTTTTTTTTTGGTCAACTTGTCATATTATCTTAGAACTCAACAGCTTCTCTTATACTAAACTTTTTATCTAATATGTATTTATATCAATAGGATTGATTGTTTTCTTTAGTTGGTTTAATAATTCATAATTTTCACACTGTTTTCAACTTCGATAGTAGAAGAACGTATAGATCCATAGCTGCATTTAAAACTAGATTACACATTACGCTAATTTACCATACCGACTCCAATTGATAATCTCGTTTGAGATAGTATTGAGTTTTAACCAGTTATTCCAACTCAACCACTTCTCTATTCCACCATTTCTAATCACTATATCTTTTATGACATTCTTCGCAACCGCTTTTTTTTAAAAAAAAAACTGTTTTATTTAAATGTGATAACCAAATGTTTAAAACTTGGATGCATGGTCGAAAATAGAAAGCCTTAAATGCATGCAAGTTGCAATCTATGGTTTAGCTATTGACAAAAGCGAAAGTACATGAGAAAGTTTAAAAGAAAAAGTAGCTTCATTATTTGGAGTCTACGTCAAAAATTCACAATTGCTGTGGAATAAGCAGAACGTAAGTGTTTATGATCCATACAATCCAAAAGTGGGTTATATGATTGTCGCATAAGATCTCTTTGCACGAATTATTGCATTTTACTTTCGACCAAAACACTTTTTTATTTACCAAAATCCTATTTACTTTATGATTGTATTTTATTGACAGCGAAATCCTAACAAGAGTTTTTCCATATTTCAATTACAGTCGTGTCGGTGTATATATATATATATATATAT